>JACMIJ010001453.1:0-12399 GCA_014805365.1 Koerneria luziae
GCCCCACAGCGGCCCGGCTCCCTCGGTTACCGCCCCGCAGGCAATAATGCCTTGAATCGGGTGTACTTTACTTTACATTACTATTACTACGAGCAGGTCGTTGGCGTTATTCTTGGTTCGCAGTTTCATTGTTCATTATGATGGGCTCGAACACGTTAACGATGCACTAACAATAAGATAAGGCAGTAATACAGAGTATTGGATAACAAGTTCGCTGTTATTGTGAACTCTCATTGCACTACAATGGACGTCGTACTGTCAGCATAGCCGTCAGCTGTTTCGGTTCTGGGTAAGCTCGTGCTTATTAAAGAATGTGCAAAGTCACTTTGGAAGGTCTATGCTCTCGTTAACCAAAATAGTTGGTGTTCTATGGTTCTATGAGGCTTAAAAGACCACAAAAATAAATAAATTAACAATGTCAACGTATCCTAACAATAAGCAGCAATACTTCCAAACGAGTTTGTATTTGCACTTAATTATCAAAATATTCTCCCGAATTAAGGCTTTAAGGTCTGTGGGGCAGTCCCGAGGGTGCCAGAGCGTTGTTTTATTAACCATTTTTACTAAATAATCATGCACCCATACTATTGAGTCTGCAAGTTAGTAATATGCATCTGCACCAACACTTGTAATTGTCTCTCTGATAACTTATGATCGTCTTCGATTTACGTTTTTGGAATTATAAATATCAACAATAGCGGAAGCCATCATACACAAAGAAGCACACAAAAACTAGCAAGTCCATAACTTAAAAAAATGTCGCAGCTCACAAAAAAAAAATGCACGATCTTGATCACCCTTTTGTTGAGGCTTTTTTAAGCAAAGCTTATTGTTATGATATTGCAATACCAATACGTCTTGAAAGTGAATGGTATGCAACTTTTTAAATGGTTACATATGTACATATGTGTTTGCATAACAGTAGCCTCGGCATATTCGAGGGTTTCAACATGGTTGCACACTTATTGTTAGGAATGTTGTTCTTAGTGCTCAACATGGAGTCTTTCGCAGAGTCGCAAAACTCAGCTTCAAAATAGCATGAAATTTTCATCATTGGTAAACTGTCGGTTTGTAGATACTCCCGTGGTGCAGAGCATGTCTACAGTTAAATGTTTTATACTAAACAAAATTCTTTTAAAGTTATGATATATCCCTATATGTATGCCGAAGAAAACTCGAATCTCCAAGCTCAAATGCCATTTTCCGTTCATTCAGGCATGGGAAAAGGTAACCTTTTAAGATTATGCTGCTCGTTAAAGAAATCCGATTCAATGCACGAAAAACTTGAGGCAGATTTGGCATGCTAGAGATGCGGCTTTGTTTCCTTTTCATAGCCTGTTTTTTTGCCATGCTTTTTTTATTTGTGAGGGAGGCAGGCATGCATTATTCAACGTGAAAAGAATCCTTAGATCCTTGGAAATCAAAAACCTTCAGTTTTTTTCAGTTTTGTGGGACAGTGCGAGTGTTATGAGTGCTTGAATACATCCGTTATAAATATTTCTCGATTCCACTAAAGCGAATTTGTGTAAGTGCAACATACAGTGTGTGGCTATTTTGGTTAAAGGAGCAGCTTAATGTTAAAGGAGCTGCGAAACCGTTGTTTTATGTTAGCAGAATTTCGTGTATAGGAGACTCACAACTTGAGCGAGGTAACTATATAAGGAAATGGTGCTTACTGCCATTCATTACTCATCGTTCCCACTCACTGCCCAGTACACTTTATACATTGAATTTCTGACCAACTATTACGAATACAAAGAAGTGTTGAAAGGTTGCGAAAGTGGTACCATGTGACTTTGTAGTAATTCGCAGGAAAACCTTCGAAGTTCTTGTACGCTACCGTACTTCTGTGTCCGTTTTCTGTGTCTACCTTGTGCATTGTGGCAAGCAATCTTTGTGGTTTCGTGAAGATGTAGAAAAACTATTGTACAATAAGAGGAATATGGAGGTGAGGCTAATATAATAGGCGTGAAACTTGCAAATTGCACTTTATCCCACAAATAGCAATTGCATGGTGTACTGCCCATTGTCGGGGAAAAACAGTTCTCGAAAAAGCCTAAATAATGTTGGAGTGTTTGAAAATCTTATTTTCTTCGGTGGAAGCTATAATATTTTGCAATCCTATTAAGAAAACGAGTGTTATATCTCCCACCAGCACTAAACGATTCAAAACGATAACCTTAAAAAAATATATCAAAATTTGAGTCTTATTTCTCGATGAGTGTGAACAGAACGTTTGGGTGACGTCAGCTTGTCTGATGACGTCACGGCCTCCTAACAGGCGTGATCTTACGGGTTGGATCTCACGGTAGATCGCGTACGGAGATAAGTGGCCCCAATCATGGAGATCAGCCAGTGAGATAAGGATAAGCAGCAAGTTTGGCTGATCACGTGCAGCCTCGATCTTCGGGACAGCTGGCTGGCGACCAAAGTAGACACAATCGTAGATCACTGACGAAATAACCCAATTAGGCGCGTGGCGATATGCATGAGGTGCCTGTATGTCTGCTCCATCTTGTTCCGCTTAGCCATTTTTGCCATGTGCCAAGCCTACGGTATAGAGAGCCATCATGATTACGGTAGCACACAAATATGTTTTTCTATATTGTATAATACATTGTGAAGTGGCTCTACGCGTAGCTGTTGGACTGCGCAATATCTCCAATCTTTCAGAACGGATGCTATCAAGTGTTCCGATAGATAGCATGCCCCCTTTGTTTATAATCCTTGAATCTTATTCCACATCCATATCAACGGTAGATGACCTATTTGTAACTCGCCGACGTCCATCTGCTTCCGACAATTCGTATAAGCCACTTTGTTGTGCACGTACTTCTGTACTATCTGTGTGTTCTTCTTCTATGGTTGATTTTAAGCTGCTAGGGATCCCGCTGATTGTACGAATCCATTCTTCCCCTAACAATAAGATGGAAGTACTAATGTTCTTTCTTTCATTCGCTCGTTGGTCTTCTGAACTTTTACAATATCATTCTTCTGCACTCGGAAACTTACGAAGTGATTATCGTTGATTACGAATCACACGAACAATAGTGATAAGTGATAACACTTATCAGCATCTCGTTGTTAGAGGAATTTCTACTGTCGAATTTGTTAGCTGAACATTCGTTTCGAGCTTTTGTTGTGCAATCACGGAAATTATCTGTTGGTCATGAATTGACATCAGTTACAACAATCAATTATGCAGATAGCAGCAAAGATAAGCAAATGTTGTGGAGAAGGAAAAGCAACCAAGAACTTTGGAGCACATGGAATAAGGTAGATACTCTAGGGTTTTTGAGCTATCTTCATCTCCTTCAGCATACTGTTCCAATGCAATGGATGCAACTGATACTTTAAAGGAGGCCGGCATTCGTAGAAAAAGTGTTCAAAACAAGTATTTTATTGACCTTTTGTGTTCAGAGAATACATATATGCAAACTCCTCTGTAAACTGACGGTTTCCGGCTCCCTTTAAGACAAGCTAACTATTCACAATAATTGACATGCACTGATGGCACACGGAGAGAATCATAATTGTAAACTTATTGTTAGTGTAGCTAACGAGAATCTTTACAGTTAGTGCGCGCTAGATCCTCTACCGTATGCTGTCGACAGCATACGGTAGATGATGTTTGCGTTGAGATTCTAAACATGCACGTCACACAAGTCCGAAATGATGTTGAAGTGGTCTGGGGAATCAGAAAACCGAGCTTCTTGGATACTCTTTCACTATTTTCGTCTCAGCTCAAAGGTTCTCAAATGTTGCAACCTTCTTTTGCCATCCTTCTCGCGATGCACCTCTGCATGTTTCATTTGCAACAGGTTTTCTTGATTTAGATGACATAAATGTTAAAGTTTTAAGAGAAATTTTGATGTGACTCTTACAGTCTTGTGCTTACTGTCAAACATGAATAAACAGGGCTCAGTCACCCGGTATTATGTCTTTGATGACGATGCCCGTTTTTGGGGTATTTCAAACCGAGCAAAACATTCAATTGTAATTGCTTGTATGCAAGAACCAACAGAAGTGCTAAGCACGCTCAGGTGCAAGCAATGGTACTTTCAAAAGTGAGTTTACTACTTTTTTGGCTAATTGTAAGAGGCGCAATGATTGGGATGAAGATACTGCATCACTATTCTCCAATAACGTTCGTGCATGTATTAGATTAGTTGTAAACTTCCAATGACATAGCATGCACGAAACATTGAAACGGTAATTTGTACGCTTGCTCGTAGACCATGATATGAACAACTGACCACGTAAAATGTACAGCGCCAAGATTTGCTTCTAAAAAAAAGTCCGCCAATTTTTTTTTTGTGTCATGTCGTAGTATGTGTGAGCCGGCAGCGTAAATTCGTTTCTCAAAATACGAGTAGTGCAACCAACTTTGGCTTGGTCGCAACTCTTGGCTACACTGATCCCATCCAGTACGTACGTATGTGCTCTGAAAAGCAGACTTTGAACTCTTGACTTCCTGTTTTACGTGTATATGTATGTATGATGCATGTGCTTGTGTGGCGTTCTTTGAACCATGGCCAACAACGTGTAATAATCGCAACTTAACCATTACATTATGTACTTCATACAGAATCGAGTACTGATTGTTGGCTTGTTAGACCCCATTACTTATGGCTTTTTTTCGTTGCCTGAACTATACAAAGATCCCTGCGTAAACAAGTTCACATCATGCAGAGGCAACGTAACTTTGGCCGGCAACAAATTTGCATATTTCTTTGTTCTTGTGAGAGAAGCCTTTGTTTTCGTAATTAAATGAAGTATTGTAGAACTGCGGAGGCAACATGCTGTGAGTTCTGGAGTGATGCCATTTAGCTGGTATCTGTCTTCGAAATTGGAGTATTCATGATAATTGTAGGTATTAATCTGGCAATCAAAATAATCTTTTTAAAGGAGGCCAGAAACCGTTGTTTTGTGTTAGCAGAACAGTGTGTATCAGAGACCCGCAACTTCTGTGAGGGGGGCACCTATATAAGAAAATGGTGCATTTTGCCTCGAAAAATTCACGGTTTCCGGCCCCCTTTAAGTACCTGATAATCTAAAGATTCACATGCGCGTCATCGCCTACACATTTGTTCTTGGAAAGTTTGGAATCCCGCTTACATACATCGACAACAAAGTTGTTGGTAACCTCCAGTTACCTCGATTTGAACTACCTAACAATAAGATGAAAAGCTGGAAATGACAAAGGTATACGCTTAGATGGCTAACAATAAGATGGCTAAATGTAAGAACATATACTTTTAAATGGCTAAGATGGTTTAGTTGGCTAACAATAAAACATACTTTACTCATTCCGCGTTTACAATTTTATGATAGGGGATCACCCAGTAAAATGAATCCAGAAACATTCTCAGTCGCTGTACGATTGACTACACGAAACAAGTCGGGTCGTCAAACAACAAACTTCATTTCGTAACGTGTTGCGGTCAACGACAACACAGGATTAGGCGTAAATAGCGCGCGATACGCACAGTCTAGACTTGCCTAGCAAGGTCTTATCAGCTGGTTACAGTACCCGTGCACGAAGACTAACAGTCTCGGTACCAATCTGCACAGAGAAAAATAAGCCTCAAATAAGCCTGAATAGTGCTTGAGTGTTTAAAACACTCATTTTCTCAGTGTTAAGTATTCCGCAATCCTATTGAAAAAATGAGTGTTTAAAACACTCAGGCACTAAAGAGTGTTTATAACACTCAAAATTTGAGGCTTATTTTTCTCTGAGTGTTTCCAGTGAGCTGTTCAGCGACCTCTTACCTTGGGAGGTCATTGTGCTGTTCACACAAAACAGAGTTACTTGTGAGTTACTGTAAAAGGCCATTGAAAACAGAGAAGCCTACTATTGTAACAGAATGTTTTCTTTTTGTTTTACGTATCTCGGTGCTATCATTCCGTTGTTTGTTCATTCCAACAAACCACCGTCATTATCATTACAAACGTCGATTCTGACTATCGTTTCTATAATTGGCTTACATTGTTAAGCTGCCTCTGGGAAACAGAACCGAAATAACTTTCAGTCAAAGAATAATAGACATTTAGCGTCATTTCGAGGGAACAACAAGATATTGGGGAAGTTTTTTCCAAGTGATTTAAGATGAGCATGCGTCAGTGGATAAGTCGACGATATATCACATTGGAACATGTCGGTTGCTTCATTTGTCCTCTTTATCTCTCACCCACGCAGATTCCACAGTGTTCTCTTTTCCAACTGATTCTTGCCCTTTTCAATCCTTACACTGCAAAACAAGTATCTCATAAAGACTTATTATGTAATATTCTTTATCAGTAAAACTGGCTAAAGGGCAAGGCATATCGTGCATCTATTATAGTCCCCCACCCTCACAAAACCTACGAACCACGTTTTCTACAATAAGTATGCATCCATTTTGACAAACAAGTGTCTGAGTCTAAGCAGTAAGAACCATTAAAGGAGGCCGGAAACCGTGAATCCTCGGAGACAAAAACCACCGTTTCTTTATATAGTTGCCCCCCCCCCTCACAGAAGTTGCGGGTCTCTTACACACGCAATTCTGCTGAACAAAACAACGGTTTCTGGCCTCCTTTAAGTTTTTCAGGTGTTTATTGTTGTCCCGTAACTTACTAATTGTAAGGTTTTCGCAGCCCCTTTAAGAAAAGTCATCAGTTTCCTTTGTTAACAGTTGCTACGGCGCCGCCCCATATAAGAACCCTAGAAAAATGCTCGCTAATTTGATTATTCTTTGTCCGAGGGTTTTTATCCAAGCGATTCTTATTCTTGGCGGCGCCGTTGCTGCAGGCGCAAAACGCGCGTGCGCATCCCATGTGCGGATCTCAGTGGACCCTCCGTGCATGTGTTATTCATTCGCCTATCGGCGATTCTAGTGTGTTGTCTTTTCGGGAACGCGCGATCCCTCTCCTCTTATTGTTTCTTCCTCTCTCTCCTCCAAGGAAGGTGGAGGATATCCATTTCCAATGATGATATGCTATGATATCATCGTTAGCGAACTTTTGAAGCGCGTCTCTGGTGAAGCTAAATTACACAAGCATCAGTGATTTTTCGGCATTTCGGACATTTTGATTTCCGGCAAGAAAAGGCATATGCACAAAGTTTTGAAATCGTTCAATGACCTCTGATTGAAATTTGCATACTGTTTGTTCTCTAATTATAAGAAAATTTCTTTCTGTGCATATGTGAATGAAGTACAGTAGATCATCAGCTACGAAACACTGTGAATATAACAAGAGATGAAAATAGTTTGAGTATGTGTAACAACTTCGTCTGTGGTACTTTCATACCACTATCAAGATTTCACTCTTTATAACATTGGAATACACAAGCTTAAGACCGGCGGAAGTTCAACTCTTTCAACACGATGTGAATGAACGGCTTTTACTGCGTTCAGTCTAGCGTGTTTATTATCATAGAGTGCTTACCTAATTTAATGCTTATCTAATTGTAAGTACAGTTTACAGAGAATAATGTCCGTGCCTAAACACTCTCTTAAAGGGGCGGAAACCGTCAGTTTTCCGAGGAATTTTCTTATATAGTTGCCCCCCTCACAGAAGTTGCGGGTCTCTTACGCAATTCTGCTAACACAAAATAACGCTTTCTGGCCTCCTTTAAAATTAATTTCCAAAAAAAAAAACATACATTAGTCAAATGTTTTTGAACAACCTCAGCACAAAAATCTACGCTTGTCAAGAAGCAATGATCATAAGTTGTTGTGCTGTCTAATACACTCTTTAAAAGTGACATTTCAAAAATCAAGTAGCTATTTATATCAACGATGATCGCTATGTTGAGTCTAAGTTGTGGTCAGAACGTTTTTTGATCTACGAAACGGATAGCCGGTGGTGCATCAGCTGATACTTTGGTTGGTAAGCCCGTCCGCTGACCACCCAGCGTTTTTTCAAGATCATACAACGATAGCAATGTTATTGTTAACGCCAGGCAACCCGTCTTTACCCCTCCTCTAGAGTTCTTGGCTAACGGTAGCGGTAAGCCAAATTTTTCAGTAATTGTAAGCACCTCCATATTTGGTGGTTTTCACTAGAGTTTTTTTTCACCCGGTTTTCGCTACACAAACGTGATACGCCGTAGGTTATTTTCTAAATAGGACTACGAAATACTTAGCACTGAAGAAAATGAGTGTTTTAAACACTGAAGCGTTTACTATTGAGGGTGTATAATAATTTTTCTCCGACAATGAGTAGGAATAGCATGGAAACGTTGTGACCACGTGAACAAGCATCGGAGGTCAGACAAAGTTGTTGTCGTGAATGATGTTCATGTGCTCTGCCGCCGTAGTAATAGCATCCTTTCTCATGTGAAAGGAAAACAGTATTCCTTTCAACCTACCCCGATAGGACATCTTTTCCTTGATAAAATTTCCATGACATGTATGTCTTATTGTTAGTACACAAAAATGAGAAACTTGCAATGAATAGAACAAACCCCCACTGCTCTATAGTACCTAGATTGTTCTCCTTTCACTTCACAAATGGTGCTACTACTACGGCGGCTGTATGTTTGGTTTGTGATAGGCTATCATCGCATGTCTATTGTCTATTTTTAACGTTCTGTGCTCTCAAACAGCTTATTGTTAGGAAACACCGATCCCTTTAGAGAAGGCATAGCATGTTGCTCCCGTCGGTCTACAGTACCTCATTTGCATACGAGAACAAAGATTTCACTCGCCAGTCTTATGTACGTTATTTGTATACAAACACAAAATAATTTGTAAAGTGAACAAAGTAACATGCAAATTTTTCAGTCGTCGATATAGGAAATGTGAAAATTTGTTCTTTTTTGTTTTTCTTGGCGGGAGCTCCACTGTCTCTTTAGAATATGGAAGAGTAAACTCACTTTTAAAAGTACTAGGTCCCCATTGGTCTACGTTTCCTCGAACAAAGTGAGTGGGGTTTATACTTTGGTCGTGGTCGTAATCTTGTCAAACCATGACCTTTACTCGGTTAGACGACAAAGAATAAAACGAAATTCCTTTGTTAGCTCCCAGAGTACATATCGCGGTGTGGATGCGTGGTTCTAACGGCGTCTAAATGTTCTTACACGACATAAGTAACAATTGGGTCTTTTATGAAGCTTGATAGTCCTATATATTATATATGTCTTTTTGTAAAGCTTGAAAGCGAACATCAGCCCGTATGAAGGACTTTTGCACCGTAGCTTTTCGCGAGTTACCGGAAGAGGAACAAATTTAAAGGAAAAACATAACACGGAAATCAAAAGCTCATAGTAGCTTCCAGAATTCCACGCAAAAAATGCTTTGTGTGAGTGTAAGCATCTGTGTTCCCTTTCACACGTATAGTATCTACACTGTGACCAATCACAGTTCTTTCAACATCTTGTGAAATGTTTCTATGAAAAGTTGAGCCTCCTATAGTGTACGGCAGCCAACATCTTCGGCAAGATCTTTGAAGATGGCAACTGATACCGAATAAACCATATATGTAGTTGTCAAAACCATAGTGTTCCCAGTACAAAAATTTCGACATCCTTGGTCACAAGTCAGGGATATGTCTGCTTTCACATATATTTTTCTCTTTTCCAGAACCCCGAAAACGTGTAATGTTTGCACTCGAAATCCGTTTTGCCGTGAAGCATGATGCTACACTTCCGATATGCTGTCATGCAAGACGACTTATTGCAGTCATTGCTGGCTTGTTGCGGGGCGGAAGCGGGAATTACGCTGCGGAATCGCGTAAAAACGCGCGATTACCGCAATCAGGGCCTTGCGGGATCCGTGGAGGTTGCGTAACTTTTTCAAGTGTTCCATACTTTCCAGGTTTTGGCACCAAAGTCATGCGTTTAGTGTTTATGCGAAATCGCAGGGAATCCAGGGGTCACTATTTGAACATAAGACAACTGTAGATGTTAGGCAGAGAGTGGGAGAGAGAGTGAGTGAGTGAGTGAGTGAGAGGGAGAGAGAATGAGTGAAAGAATGAGGGTGATAGAGAACTGATCCTACCCACATTCTCAACGGACGTGTATGTACTGTATATTGTTCAAACTACAAACAAGCCACAAGAATGTTGAATTAGTAATTGTA
This sequence comes from Koerneria luziae, assembly GCA_014805365.1. Lineage (NCBI taxonomy): Eukaryota > Metazoa > Nematoda > Chromadorea > Rhabditida > Neodiplogasteridae > Koerneria > Koerneria luziae. The sequence goes on from JACMIJ010001453.1 coordinate 10,065, forward strand.
TTCCACCGATGAACTACCACATGAAGCTTGGTCAAGCTCCCGTCGTTCTGGTTTTGCTCAAGAACGAAAGATCACACACAGGACAAAACCGAACGATCCCATAATACGCTCGACTTATTGTTAGGACCACAGAACACACTTTATGTCGATATGTTGTTCATTAACAAATATATGAGCTTGTGCTGTTTATTATATGATTTGAGTTTGCCTCTAACTGAATAACAGTCTGAAGACTTTCACAATATGTTTTGACTGACATAGAGCAGAAAATCGAGCATTGTACACCATAAATACTTGTTGTTATATTTGGTTGCTCAAACCGACATTGCTTCCGCCGCCTAATTCCTACTTTCAGCGCGTAAATCTCTTCTGACTCAAAGAATGCTAGTGACATAGGTCAGACGACTTTGCGATGCTACTCAAACAATGGAAGCTTGCATGCAATTATCTTTGCTAGGAATGTAAATCGCGCTGAGACCAAAGCTAATCTAATTAGCATTCAAAAATTGTAACTTTTCGCCGAGTCTGCTCCTTGTCACACTACCATTGTTAACAGCAGATTGTGCTTTAAGGCAAACAAAAATCCATTATGAATTTGGCGCGGATTCACTGACACAGTTGATCTATGAAAAGTAGTGTCAGAAATGTTTAGCCAAGCCAGTGTTGAGCTCCTCGGTTAGGCGGTAGAGGGGATCACACGGGCAGTGATAATAAACAACTTTTGCAGGCCTAAGCCATCAACCATCTTTATAACACAGAAGATGAAAGCTGTAGTTCTCGCTAGCTCGCTCTCTCTGTCTCGCTCTCACTCTCATTCTTTCCATACAACTTGTAGTAATGTTTATTATCTTTGATTGTTTTATGCTCAAGCTAATTGTAAGTAAATGTGGACACACTCTTCATTATTTTTAAACTCTGTTCTTGTCAATGTACGACCAAGCTGAATCTACCTCATATTTCGTAAAGGAGACCGGAAACCGTGCATCCTTGGAGGGAACACCACCACTTCAATATGTAGTTGTCCCCCTCACAGAAGCTTAGGGTCTTTACACACACTATTACGGGAATAACGGTTTCGTAGCTCGTCTAAAAAGGCAGGAAACCGTGGACTTGCACTTTCTACACCACCGAGGGCTTTTCGTATGTGAACACAAAAGTGCCGGGTTACTTATGCACGCGTTTTCCATGAACCAAAACAACGGTTTCCGGCTCCCTTTAAAGGGCGAAACCGTTCTTCCCGTAACAGCAGAACTGCTTGTGTAAGAGACACGCAACTTCTGTGAGTGGGAGCAACTATATAAGGAAATGGCGGGTTCTGGCCTATAAGGATGCAAGGGTTACGATTCCCTTAAGACAATGACACACCAGTAACGGTAGTAAGCCCCTCTATTCCTTTCTAGTAACGTTGACCATAGCTTGTTGAAGCCATTCAATGATCTTGAAATGGTAGCGAAAAGTGTTTGTTTTCGCCTACATGTGTGTTCTTTGACTCGCGATGTCTCGCCAGACAAGCACAAGCTGTACCTCCATGACCAGTTTTTTTCCTTTACTGAAAAGCAAAAAAAGTGTTTTGTCGACCACTGATCAAACCATAGCAGAGGCTTCATGGCCTTTTGAAGCTGTTCAAAGAACAACGACAAGAAATTTGCATATTTCTTTGTTATCAACTCAAATTCCTCCGTGTTCGTATGCAAATTAGGTATGATATATTAAACCAGTCTGCCGATGTTCCAGCGTGGTATTGACATATACCAATAAGATATCTTTTTACACATTTCCTATCCCCTATACTATCAACCTCTCCCACTCCCCAACAACACATACTTCGATATGTCGTATAAAAAATTTGCTGTCACAAAACGCTGTGGCTTCTATAAAAGTTACACACAGTTCAATATGCAGGAAACGCAGCTGACTGATACTTTTTCTCATTGTTCCGTTTGGAATACACTTCATATGGGAAAGAGTTCGTTGTTGGAATTTGGTTTTTGAAAGCGAGAATACTGTATTGTATTGCACATTTTTATTAAAAGGTCGTTGGTTCTGGTTTCAGCTTTCATTCGTGTAGACAATGAATTATATTGCTCAGTAGATGAAAACAGCCGTAAGATAAAGCCTTTTGACTCCAGCACGTTCGGTAGAAGAAGAAAAAAGGCAGCTGAAAACATGTTGTTCTGGCCTTTGTATACCGTATCCGCTATGAATAGGCGGTCGATGCTGGGCCTGCTTTCACAGCACCACCAGTCAACGTTCATATTCACTAAGAAAACTCTTGAAACAAGGTTTTTGAGTGTTTGAAGCTCTTATTTTCTGTAGTGGTAAATGTACTAACAAT
>JACMIJ010001454.1:0-12390 GCA_014805365.1 Koerneria luziae
TAATTGTGGCTTTCCGGCACTTTGACCGCAGAGTTTCGTCGAAAGAGAATAAGAAGATGGTAGAGTGTGAGGAATCTTCTTTTTCGTGACTGTTTCTGAGTATCGTGAGTATGACATGTTTTGAAGAAAACAGGCGCCGCCCAATATAAGAACCGCCTGGATAAGAACCCTAGAACAATGTGTTAAAAATATATATTTTCGCAAACGTGTGTAATCAAAAGAACACTAACAATAAGATATCATTACACTGTGACAGTCGGATATTTCTACAGAACGGAGTCAAGTATGCCAATAGTAGATACAATCTACTAGATAGATTAGAGAAGACAACAAAACGGTCTTACAGCATTTCATAATCGCCGGTCTAATGTGCCTAATTTGTATACAAATACAAAGGTATGTCAAGAAATGAAGTAATAACAAAGGATATTCAAATTTATGACCAGCACGTTTTCGACACGTCGTGATTGGCAAGCATACGAGGGCAGAACGAACAATAAGATGTATGTAGATACATCATAGAAGTAAGTAGTAACAAGGTTAGGTATTAGTAATAAATACTTATAGATTTAAGCCAATATAAGATATAAAAGCTTGAAATACACGCTTTCAGTTTCCGTCTGGCAACACTCTCAGGTGCAAACCACGGTCTCGCCAATCCCCCTCCTTCAAAGTTGTTTCCCCCTCTTGTTGACGAGATTATGGCGAGAGAGAGTGAGTTGGCGATGAAATAAGCAAGTATACTTGGAATTCTACTTGTCTCGGGTGGTTACGTATGCTGCTGCTAGATCACTCACAATCGGGCCTGCTTTGGCTGCTAATCGGGCCTGTTTCGACTGGCAATCGGTTTTGGCTAGTTTTTTGTTTAGAATGGTGATAAAAGTATTCCGATGTGAAACAATCCTCTTGAAATAAAAGTTTCCATGAGCAAACCTGACAATTGGATACGTAAGAAGAAGACGGCTGTCACGGAGCGGACTGTTTGTGCTGTCCGAGACTTTGACTTTACTTGCAAACGGATCCAATTTTTTTGCAGCCTTATACGTTCCTTTGCTTGTGCAGCTGCTAATGAATGGTATCAGCAAATAATTTGAAAGGTTACATGCTATGCGATATGACACGCGTTGCACCATTGCTGCGAACCTTTATTGCTATGCTGTCATAGAGCTGCTATAGCACAAAGGTGAAAAGGCGCAGGTATTATTGGCTTACCTTACCGATTGTCTGTTTATGTTGCAATCTTACTGTTATGTTTCTTGAAATTACACAATTTGCAAAACAATTCAGATTTTTAGCAACCCTATGCCGTTTCACAGCCTTGTGAACCTGCTATGAACTATGACAAGTTTCAATATGTCTTCAAAATTGATAATGAAGCAACAGTCACATATTTGTATGTGTAGAAGTATTCCAATATTAAGTGTTCGGTTGGTGCAAAGATGTGCAAATCATGAGCATTATTACTATTCTAATCTCAAGATAAGTTGTAATATCGCAATTCCTTGTTACTCTGAACAGTATTAGGCTTGGGAACAACTTTATGAAAACACGTTTTTTGCAGGAGCACCTTATTTTCAACCACCTAAATATCCATTAAATACAGTTAATCCGGCTGTCGCTATATAGTCGCTTCGGTAGACATTTTAGGCAGCTTGTGATTGCTTCAAAAGTTAAAGGAAATTCGATAACGCTTGCAATTTCATCTATTGGGGAATTACCATAACAATAAGATTGGCGTATATACAGCGGCAGTCGGATATTTGCACAGAACGGAGGTAGATATTCCAATTGTATATAGAGGTCGGTAAGACTACTTACTGCAAGTCGAATTCTAACATTAGTTAAGGAAATGTATGCAAAAGAAAATGTATATGTATTATGCATTACCTTAACTAATGCTTAGTAATGTAAGCATGCTTCGCATACATTACTGCTTTACCAGAACCGCGGTCCACAGATAGCCAAGATTCAAGGAAAAGTGGGCGAAATCGACTTGTTTTTGGTGCAACGAAAGTGTTTTCTATGCAAATGCGAGGATTGCTCAACTTTATTTTTAGCAAAAATAGAGACCCGCCCCCTTATCTCATTCGCTGAAAAAACGACATCACGCATTGCTATTCACACTTTTGCTTTAAAGATATGTGCATACATTACTGCTTTACTTAAAGGAGGCCGGAAATCGTCAGATTACCGAGCAATTTGCTTATGTGTATTTTTTGAACACAAAAGTGACGGGTCAATAAAACACGTGCTATAAACACATTTTTAACGAATGAAATGACGCTTTCCGGCCTCCTTTAAAGATATGTACATACATTACTGCTTTACTTAACTTGTATGTTAGCGGTGGTACAGCATTGCAAGACATGCTTCCGGCGGTAAAGAGTTCCTAATTTGCATATGAATACAAAGGCGTCACTGTCTATTACAAAATGGTAACCGGTTAGAGTTCTGCAGCTTCTACATACTGTGTAGCGGTTGTATCATTAGGCAGTAGTGTAAAAGCAAGCTAATTGTTAGCAGGAATTCTAACATTTAGAGTGTTCAACTGCAACCATCGGGTTTCAAAGCAAGCGGATAGGCATTGGCCATAGTGCAGCTCTGATTCGAACACTGTTTCTTAGTTAGGTCATTGTTCAATTGCATCTCCTGACTTCTTCCTCTACAATTATTTGGCTATCGCTATACATAAAAAGTTACATACGTATTAACCAATGATACTACTATTATAAATACATGTATACACTCATATTTTCAATTTTAATAGAAACAAAGTTATGTATGTTTCCGCAACACGGCAAACAGCATTGACGCAATGAATAAACGATTAGCTGGCAGGGTGTTCGACTAGTTCGTGTGTACCCATGCATGCGTTCTATTGAAGTTCCGACAGAAAGACGATAAATGTAAGCAAACAAAAAGCATACAAAAGTTTAATGTATTGTAATAGTGCATTCAAAAACATTGACACAAGCAGTGAAGCAAGCAATGAAACACTCGAATTTTGTTGTTTTCTGTTCTAGTATGCTCTTTGAAAGACAGAACAGCTATAAATGCTACTTTTGTATTGTAGCTTCCAGAGGCCATGGCCACCAGAGTGCACCACGAGTTTCAGCTTTATAGAAAACAAGATGGAAGAAGAAGGAGTGAACTTTTTTTCTTCACTTTTTTCTTACTATGCCCGAGTTTTATGTTTGCTGTAAAAAAGAATAATGAGGGCATAGTTACATGCTTTTTTGACGATTTTCTATCTTTCAAGCCTCACAAAACACCCAAATTGGGTTTATATCACTAAAGAAGCTACAGATGTGTCAACCACAACTAGGGCAAGCTATGGTTAACGGGAACATAGTACTTTGAAAAGTGAGTTTACTCCTTCTTTAAAGAGCGGTTGGTACAAATGCACAATGGCGCACATGAGGTGCACCCGCGACTACACACAAGAATACGGAAACAGGCGGTTGTGGATGTCCGCCAGGTATAGGGTAGAAAAAGGTCAGTTGCTGGAAACCTGAGACCAAGTGGGAACAGCGACATTTCGGCACCGAAAAACGTAGCCAACTCTTCAAGTAGTTTACGAGGCAATAAAGTTGAAGAGCAGTAATTGTGTGCGTTGAAACTATATCCAATAAGAACAACAAACAAGTCAAAAGGAGCCACGAAACCGTTATTCTGTAATAACAACAATACTACGTGTGTAAGAGAAACAGGTAGTGTAAGAGCATTTGGTTGATACGGATGCAATGATTGTCTGAACTCGCTGCCACGTCTAGAAACGTAACAGTGCAGAGAAAACGCCGGCGTAACGCTGTGCAAGAACAGGCGCAACGCAAAGTAAACGCAACAGTACGCAAGTGAGCAAAATCTCGTTGCCGGACTATCTCACTTGGCTGCAAACAAGCGGCTAGTTGTACTTTGTTCCAGATTAGCTAGTATAAACACAGTAAGTACTTACTAAGCTAAGCAAGTGGCTACTAAGCAAGTACTTACTAAGCAAGTACTTACTAAGTAAACAAGCACACGTCTGTCTGGTCGGGCGACCACCTCCCATGTGGTCGCGGTAATTGACGCAAATTGAAAATAACACCGGGGGATTTCTGTTGCGTTAATTAGGCTGGCTAGATGAAGTCATTTGCGAGAGTGGGAGTCAACACAGGAAAACACAGAACATCACAAAACGGGCGCCGGTCGCTAAACACAGTAATGCCCGGTTGATAAACACAATAGTATCGGAGCCGGTGAGGACTGATGGAATGCATAATGTACTCTTCGGAATACATAATGAAGAAGAACCAGTTGAAAGGTAGAGCTAAAGCTTTGCCCGTAATCAGAATGATTCCTTGATGGGGTTCCTTATTTTCCAAGTGCAAGCCGTGAGTGGTGCTAAAAAGCTTGCTCTCTCTTCAGATAAGCAAAATGGTGGAATGTGTTATGATCGAGACGAACTGGCGGTCTGAGATTTTATATTCTTACAATTAGAAATATTTTGGCAGCTGCTGTAGCCGTCTCAGAGAACGGCGCCGCCAAGAATAAGACCTGAATAAGAACCCTACGACAAAGGATAATCAAATTAGCATGCATTGTTCTAGGGTTCTTATTAAGACAGTATTAGGCGGCGCCTAGAGAACGAGTAAGCTCGCTTTGAAAAGTTCCATGTCCCCGTTAATCATAGCTTGCCCTTCGTGTGGTTGACACTTCTGTCGTATCTTTAGTAACGTACCAATTGAGTGTTCTATGGGGCATGAAAGACTGAAAAGCGGTTATGATCTTCACTAAAACAACACACGAATATGCCCGGAATATGCATGTTTCACAGCAAACGTGAGCTTATGCGGATATAGCAAAAAGTACTGTTAACGGAACATCGCCCGAAAAGATAAGATCGCATTGTTAGGATAGCATTCAAAAGATGCGTAAGAAATAACAGTTTCGAGTTTTCGAAAAATTTTCGATATTTTTCGATATTACAGTAACTGAAAAATATTCCGCAACAAAGCACGTTGTTTCCTGACGTGACAAAAAGACGCAAAAGTGGGCGGGGCTTGGAGGCCTAAAGGAAAGGAAAGCGCCCGAGGGGGTAAAATATGAATGACCGGAGCTCATGGGGGGCAAGTGGAGGTTGTAAATGACATTGGCGCAATGATTGTCAGAGACGCGGAAGTGATTTGTACGTGTCTGGTTTGGATTGCCTTGTTTCCCAATGCGAATGGCGGTCATTTCACGGGTTTTCGTTCTCTTCTCTTTTTGTTTTGCAGAAATGAAGCTACATAGAAGAACTGCATTTGCAGCATGTTGTTACTTCCGCTGATCTACGCCTTATTTGCATGCAAGTGCGAAAGCTTCTCTTCTAAAAACAAAAGAATATATATACAAAGCTGTAACCAGTGAATAGTGCCAGTCTAACGTACATTATTTGCTCTTCCCTAACAATAAGATCTTTCACAGTCTTTCATAGTCGCCTGTCTAATGTATCTCATAGGCATACAAACACAAAGGAAGTCTAAGATTGAACAAAGGAACATGCTACTTTTTAACCAGCAATTAAGAAATCGCTACAAAACGCTGTGCTGTGCAAATATCCGATTGTATTATTACATATGAATACGTAAATCTTAAACCGCGATCAAAGAATAGCACTAAAACAGATGTGCGCTCCACCGACACAATGTGCTACATATGCGTGCGTGCTTGATAATCGCTTATCGGAAGTCCGCAAAGTCGGATAAATAGAAAACGCCTTTGCAAACACTTCCTTAAAATAATATAATTGAAGCGCGGGCAGGAGGCTTTTGCGATCAGTACCAGGAGTTCCTCGCGGGACCAAAGATATGCAGGAAACGCACATTTGCATGTTAGGGATACCCCCCCCCTCTCCTCTATTAAAGGAGGCCAGAAACCCATGTTTTGTGTTAGCAGAACTGTGTCTATAACGGACGCGCAACTTTTGTGAGCGGGGCAACTATATAAGGAAATGGTGGTTTTTGCCTCCAAAGATTCACGTTTTCTGGCCCCCTTTAACCTTTTTCTGATCCTTGATTTGCGATTAACTTATTGTTAGTACCGCCGGTGCTTCCTTATATACTTTGTGTATCCCTTCGTTATACGGCGCCAACCCTTTGTAATGGTATGTAAATGAGGTACTGTAGACCGGCGGAAGCATCATACTGTGAAGTGATCATTTTGTTACTACGGTGGTACCGTTAACATGGCTAAACTGAGCATAAACAAGTACCTGTGTTGCTTTTATTATTACACAGGGTTCCGCACGTTCGCCTCCCCTCTATGCAGCGGTGGCAACCGCGCACGCAACCGCGACGCGTGAAGCCATTATTAACAATAAGTAACTCAACAAACAAACAAGGGGCTTAACAACTAAGAACGTTGTTATGAAGCATTACTTTAGTATATATTTATGTGAATCGTTAATTGAGCAATTCAAAGCGATACCAATGTCCTATTTGTGCAGCAATCACATAAAAACTCGAATTTGTGTAGTATTTGAGCGAAGAAGCAGTTGTTATAACATAACTTTGTTGTATTTTGTGTTAGTTAGACTAAGATGGGTATATCTGAACTTTCAATGCACACATAATTCGAACATAACTTTTTTTGAGTGAAAACTCTGTCAGAATGGCTTGCATCGCTATGGAATGGACTCCAGATCGTAAACAAATGATACTGTGCTCGTTTTGTATCATGAATTAATCACTAATTCAATTTAAATTGCAACAGAATGATGTTTGAAAACCTTATTGTTAGTGCAGCTGGAATAAAAGTAATAAATTTGGGCGGGAAACGGTGAAAGTGCGCATGCACCACAGAAAGCGCGCACGCTGCGCAGCCGCAAACTCCGCCCCTTACTCTGTCCACCTCACGACCGAACGGTTTGAACCCGCGCGGAACCCTGTGTTATTAGTTTAGGGTTGTTAGTTTCTTATTGTGTTTTTAGTCCGTTGCTCTTATTGTTAGTGTACAGCAAAAGATGGTTAGTTTTGAAAAGAGATTCCCATCACATATATGCAACAAAATATAGCTAATAGACTATGTTGGCGGAAAAAGCTATTCCTGGTGGCCAAGGATAAGGAATTCAATTATGTTAGAGTTGAATTTGAAATGTTTTCATCTCTCTTGATTCTACGAGCAGTCTTGTATTTAGATCAGACAGTTATTTTACTCGGAAAGAGAGTGTACAAATTCGAGAGAGAACAGAGAGAACAAGACATTGGAATTCCACCTCTCTTATATGTACATTTACAAGAAAGAACCTTTGGTCAAAAAATTGCTAGGTACAAATTAAAGCAACATGATATTACCGTACGTAGTTGTTGTTCGTTGCTATTTTCCCAGGATTCCTATTGCGGTGTGTTATTTTTACACATAGTACCTCATTTGTAAATGACTACAAGGGATTCAGTCACAGGAAAAAGGGAGTATGGAAATTTCAGACGGCTTGAAGTTCCATTGCCTCAAAACGATAGAAACCATACGTCGACTAAGCATTTGACTGAAATACTGAGGAAGTCCTGAAAACCTAGGGTTCCTCTCGCAGGCTATAAGGTTTTGGTTCGGGAGAACCTTGCCTTACTTTGCTTACTTTACTGCTTTTACATACATCGACGTGATACGTTTGTATGTTTCAAAAAAGGGGTGACTCTCTATTGATCAGTTAGGTTTCGAATCGGGATACGCTAATTCTAAGGTATGCTAAGGTATCCCAAAACGGAATGCCTTGCGCCATCAAAAACACTGTTGTCGATGTATGTTTACTAGGGAAAGCAGAAGCCGATAGTTAATCCCTGTTCCAACTCCGTGATCTTGTGTATGTTCAACTGCGAAACACACGAACCCCGCAATTACATATGGGATATAAAAATAATCGCAATGTACGAGACTTGTGCACATTTAGAGAAGAAGTCGGATGGCAGGGAGTTTTTTTCTCACCGGAAATAAGGATTGTGCGACGCTTATGAAAAGGATGACATTGCGAAGACAAGATATATATCCTGTGTTTAAAAAAATCTTCTTCTTCTTCCTTGCGTTATTCCCGCCATGCAGGGTCCGCACATGATATACGTCTCCTCCAGAAAACCCGATCCTTAGCGTTGGATGGGGACAGCGCTCTCGCCTTCATGTCCTTCAGTAGTGTATCACATAGACGGGTTTTCGGTCTCCCTCGTGGTTTCTTCCCGGGGACGACCAGAGTCCTTGCTGTGTCCGATACAGTTCCTTTCGCTTGCCGGAGCACGTGGCCGTACCATCGGAGGCGGGTTTCTCTTGTCTTCTCGCCAATCGGGGCGGTACCCATCGTCTTTCGGACGACCTCATTCTGTGTTTAAAAAAATAACTTATACATATTGTTACTTTTTGAAAAAAACACTGAAGTGGAACAATAAAGCAAAGTAAAAACGTTTCTCTCACTTTACTCTATTCTTGCCTTTGAGTGTTTTGTCCAAGAAGCAGTTAAGACTCACAAAAAACAAGGGAAGCTAACAATAAGAAACCAGGGGACATCCTCCTTGCCTGGGAAATATCGTAGTGGTTTAGCAATCCGGACGATATTGGGCCGGGAATTGGGTTGGCATCCACCGGTTTTAAATTTTCCCCGAACGTGTCTCTAGGACATCAAGAACCGAGGAAACCTTCTGATTACGACCAAACATGTACTGTTTCCTAACAATAGGCGCTTTCTCATGAAAACTCGTTAGTCGCTAATACAGTGCCCTTCAAGACATTAATGCCCACTGCAATTTGCCATTTTTTCAAAGCAATCTGGCGCATGGCGAGCAACCAAGTACATACTCATTGTCAGAGAAAATAACCCTCAAATAAGCCTGAACGGCGTTTGAGTGTCTAAAATACTCATTTCCTCCCGTGTTAAATATGCTAACAATAAGTAACTTGAATTCAAAAAATGAGTGTTTATAACACTGCAGAACGCTAGACGAAGAAAATCCTCAAAATTGGGAATTAGTTTTATGTGGTGCCTCAATGTTTGAACGTTTAGACACTCTTTAGTGCTCGCTTGTTTACAACACTCATTTTTTTCAATAGGATTACGAAATACCTCTTACACTGAAGAAAATGACTCAAGCACTATTCAGGCTTTTTTAAGGCTTGTTTTTCTCGGAGTAAACTAGTCAATTCTATAGTGCACTACGTTAAAATCGGATTCAAGACAAGTACAAGCGCAGTAAACACTTGTCAGGCGTGTATTGTTGTTTACAGCGAATTCGGCAGGCATGATTGAGAAGCTCGTTCCGTCCTACGCGGATTCCACGAAAACTGAACATCGGCCTTCTTTTGAACAAGTAATTAATTTAAGTTTTATTTATGCGTGTAGTAGTGGAGCGCACGTAGCATGTCTCCGTAGTGGAACGAGTGGGGACAAGCTCATGAGGGAAAGAGGGTACTTAAATGGACCCCACATTTATGCTATTACCATTTGCGCCAAGTACTACTATCTTATCTAATTGTAAGACATAATTTATCGAAATTTTTGTATCGTACCTTCCAGAGGCTATGGTAACCAAAATGCATTAGGAATGTCAGCCTTGTAGAAACCAAGTTGAAGCTGCTGGTTCGATTGGCGTATGACCCACAACGAAATGACCTCCCCTCCTCTCCTCTCCCAAAGAACCGAGTCACAACTTATTGTTTACACCGTTCTACAGTATCTCATTTGCTTGCAACAATAAAAACGTCACTCAAAAGAACAATAAAATATGCAAATTTCAACGGAAGTTCCAATTTACATGACAGGATGCCTACGCTAAATCATGCATCCTACGGTCTCCTGTAACTCATTTGAATGCATGACAAAGGCATACGGGAACTTCCTCATATCAAAGGAATATGAGGAAGTTACCTTTTTTTGCTTAAGCTTTTCAAGATCCTTTAGGTGTTCTCCCTTAGCAACAAGTTCCAACTCGGCATACAGTAATAGAACATGACAATTCATCTACGCAAGCATTGACATTTCATGAATGCTCTTTCAATCCTCCGTCTAACAATACAAGTGGAGAAGTGCTTTGATACTTTCTTTCAAAGACACGTTCTGAGAAGTGGAGATTGCAGAAAAAACATCAATATCTCAGAATAGTAATTGTGCATTTTTGTGGTGGTCTTTCGCCACTTTTCAGACTCTTATTTGAAACATCAAAGTTGCGGGTAAATACAGTGGAGCACAAGTGAGTGTAGGTTGCGCTTTCTTTCATTGTCAGAAGAAAGCTTATTGTTAGAAAAAGAAGAAGCGAAAGAAGCTAGTCATAAAGTTTCCCTGTTATTGTCACAAATGCACAAGGGATATTTGCATATTTTGCATAACAGGGAACAAACTACAAACAAAATGGCACTGCATTGTGCTCCCATCGGTCTACCGTATCATAATTTACGTGCCGTTGAGAATGCAAACCGCAGAAAGAAACAAAAAATATCGATAACTAGAGATCAGATGAAGGTAACTGATAGCAAACTTCAGCATATAGCAACAGTCGGAAATTTGTACAAAACGGAGCCAAGTATTCCAATAGTATTATAGTAAGCTCGGTAGTAAGCTCGCTGTTTTCCAGTGACCTTTTATAGTGGTGCTACAGTGTGCACCGAAAAGGTCTCACAGAGACAAATGACTTAAATATGCCTGAATGGTGCTTTAGTGCTTAAAACACTCAATTTTTTCAGTGTTATGTATGATATTTCGTTATCTTGTTAGCAAAAATGAATGTAAAAGCGAGAGTTATAAACTCTCAAACGCAAAAGAGTATTAAAAACACTCGAAATTCAAGACGTATTTTTCCCTGATTACTACAGCTGAAAATTTTATGATGTGTTGGAAGAAGTAAAAGTACAAAAAAAAATGTTTTATTGTACCCCTGCCTGTCTATGTTAGAGGAAACACACATGTTATTCTAAGCGGTAACGGCCGCCTCAGGCATTCGAGTGAAAGGGGAAGACCATTCGCTACTCGACAAGTACTCGCGGTAGGTACGCACTTTCAACTCTCTCTCACCCACCTATCGCCCGTCTTCACCCCACCTTTTCACCCACTTTTCACCCGTCTCTCACCCGCCTATTACCCGCCTATCGCCCGACTATCACCCGCCTATCACCCGCCCCTCACCCGCCTATCGCCCACCTATCGCCCGTTTTCATCCCAACTTTTCACCCAGCTCATCACCGCTTACCCATCCCTCACCACCCGTCTTTACCCACCTCACCGAATCCTCACCACCTACACCTACGTCATAGGTTTTAGTATTTCAAAAACGAGGTCGAAAACCCTAGCGTAAGACGTCTTATTGTTAGCTTACATTTTGCAGGGTATTCTAAAAAAACAGGTATTGACAGTTGTTTTGTTATTTTACGCCTGCATAGTTTCCACGCTACAGAAGCTAAATGACGCTTATTTCTAAAAATACCGTTATAAAATACTTAATTCTGAAGAAAGCACGTGTTTTAAACACTACTGAGGGTTGGTTTTTGCTTCTTTTTATTCTCTGGGTAAACGCTCGATCTTACATGTAGTCCCACAGAAACTAGAAATATTGTTTCCATAGGTTTGGGAAACCCCATATGGTTTCTAAAAAGTGGTATTCTTTACCCCATTTGGAAAGGTAGACCGCTCTCCAAATCTAAATAAGATTTAAAGTTTGCCTTTGCAATAAAAATTGTGCATCAGTACTATCCATCACGTCACTAATTGTAAGCAAAGTAAGGACTTAGAAGCGGTGGCTTTCACTGTTCATGCACCCGTTAGTGACCGAAACTAACCTCACTTACTAACAATAAGTAGCTTTACATCCTCATATAGTATCTTTTCTTTATTAACTTAATATCTATACTGAATAACTTCACTTTAATATTTTAAATGCGTAATTGTAAGCGTGAAACACTCATTTAGAAGCGGTGGCTTTTCCACTACACATCAAAGTAAAATCCTAACGGGTTTTTTTCCGGTTAATATGATCCTTGATCTTTGATCTTTGATCTTTCTTTGGATCGATCTTTTTTTAAATTCTTTGACCACGCCTTTTCAGATCAACCAGATGTGTTTTGGAAAAGATAAATCGAAGAGTGTAAAGAAGACAAGGGAGGTTGGTAAGCCGGCGGGGAATAGTTATCAAGCTTGAAATGTGTTTCACGTTACAAACAAGAGGGGTGGAAATAGGAAGTCTTTTAATAAAATATTCCATGCTCAAAAATATTCTCTCGATTCCGTGTTTTTTCTTAACGCCGGCTAATGAAACTGTCTGGCCTAGGAGGCTTTTATGCTTCGGAATTTTTATGCCAAGACTTCCTTTTTACGCCCCATTTTATATCCCTTCTGATTTATGCCATTATTCTAACAATAAGAAGCTTTCTCTCACCAACAATGTGGTAGTATTCACTGAACAA
>JACMIJ010001455.1:0-12380 GCA_014805365.1 Koerneria luziae
TTAACTATGGCCGAAGACATGTATTCGAATTTTGTTATCGGAACAGTTTATTTTGCATTTTCGTGAGTCTAATAATATGCTCTTCCGTTTCCAATGAGGTTTCCCGTGACCTTTTGCACTGGACCACCGTAAAAGTTTACTGGAAAGCTCACTCGAAACAGAAAAGTATAGTATCACAGCAAATGTTTCAGGACGAGAAACAAGAGGTGCTCAAGGTTCACGGAGAAATATTCTTTGTGAGTTTCCACAGGAATACTTGACCATTAAAGAAGGTGTAAACTCACTTTTTAAAGTAGTATGTCCCCGTTAACCATAGCTTGCCCTACGTGTCGTTGGCACTTCTGTAGCTTCTTTAGGGTTGTAAACGCTATTTTAGTGTGCTATGGCGCTTGGAACACCGAAAAATGGGCAAAAATAACACATAACTGTGCCTTATTTATTCATGTCTAACACCAAACATAAGACTATTCGGGCATAGTGAAAAAGTGAGTTAGCTCCTTCTTTAAAAGTGAAAATTTGGCTATTCTAAGAATTTTCATGCAAAAATGAGATCTTTGTCAGCCATAAGAAATGTTTTCCAGAAATGGCAAGACGATCGTATAAAGTGGAAGCCGGATGACTATCACAAAGTAGCATTCGTTACGCGATTATATCATCAGTACCGCATCAAGCCGTACATTCCGGACGTTGAGTTTTCGGAAACGTTCGTTTTTTTTTGTTTGCCTATTGTAAACCATACATGGACAAGGACGTTCCTGGGAACTTAGGGACACCCCGCATTTGGTTGCTTGTCTGTGTAAGGCACCCCGCAAAAACGACCGCAAGATACGAGTATCATCCCCCCGTATACATGTTTTTGTATGGGGGTCACCCCGCGTTCCGAAAACAGGAGCGTGTCGTGTATGGTCTAAACGTCCAAACTGAAATGAACTAAATCGTCGAACAGTTGAAATTGAACACATCAAGGACATCGTTAATTGAACACTTAAAGGGGGCCGGAAACCGTCCGGTTTCCGACTTCCTTCGATTTTTCGCCTTTCTTTATACAGCAAGGCAGAAAGCATTCTTTGTTTATATGTCATGGAAATGAACGCACCACTGTGAATTGTGTATGCAGCATAACACAAACAGCGCTTCGACCCTTTCCCCCTTCAACTGCATAAACGCCGCTTTTTAAAAGTTTTTTGCAGAAATTGCAAAATTTGCAACTTTTAGCCTATCACCCATACCCTCTCCATTTGACAAATATTATTGCATTGACGCGATGTACTTTAACCAACCAACTTCTTTTTAGAAAGAAAACCTGGATGCGAGGCTTGAAGACAAATATGCTACTCGTCACTATGCGAAGCACTGGAGAAATGTCCGCACACGTGAGTTTGAAAAAACATATGTTTAAAGGGGGCCGGAAACCGTCAGTTCACCGAGGATGTGTATTTCCTGAACACAAGTGGCGGGTCAACAAAACATTCGTTGTGAACACATTTTTTTGCGAATGAAATGACGGTTTCCGGCATCCTTTAACCTCTCGATTCTGTGTACTATTATATTTCGCCGGTTAGAGAACTGTCTTTGATCTATGAGAGAGCACGTAGAATAAAAAAAAAGATCACACAATATAATCCCACTCCACAGAACGTCGCCATTACATACATTGACATGACATGCACCATTTCTTGTATGTATTCTGTTTAGGGACGCTTCACGGTCGATATTACATGCAACTTCAACTTTCGAGCCTTCCCGAACGATGTTCAAGTTTGCCCGATCATGCTGATGAACAGGGAACCGAATGACATGTAAGGGAAACACATGCAGTTTGTCCTGTCGCCGTAGTACTATTAGCTTACCTGACTCCGTTCTGTACAAATATAAGCCTGTCGATTTATAATGGTTTCTTATTGTTAGGTTTCTTTCCAATTACTCATGTTTGCCAAAGTATTCAATTTTTTCACAAACCTATGTCATTTCATGGGCTTGTGAACCTGTATTGAATTGTGAAAAACTTTAATGCGCTACCAAAATTGAATATATAATGACAGTCGGGTATTTGTATGAAACGGAGTCAGATATACCAATAGTAATAGCACCAACGGGGTGTCCCTCTAATAATGTAAGACGCCAGAAACGGTTTGCCTATAGCAAATTTGGGTTCTTGAACGGGGTGTCTCCACTGCTCAGGTATTCTAAAACGGGGTGCCCCCCTTTCAATAACGTTTTTGTCTATCAGGAGGTTGTCTGCTACAATGCTCGTCATTCAGTTCACATCTCGCATTCAATTCAAAGGGCTTCCTGGCGGATCGTACTCGTGTACGTCAAGTCGGCAGTTTCCAGCTCACTCAAGTCTACCAACAATACGACAATCACGAGATGATCGACATTGCCCGATATCTCATGGATGAGGCCGACTTCAAGTAACGTGTCCTTACAATTAGCAACTTTTGTGCAACAGCGGAAAGTAGCAGCAAACATATATGGACAAGGACATTACTGAGAACCATAGCTATGCTTCCATTGAAGCCGACTCTTCCAGATGAGGGGTAACGTTATAATTTGCATATGCGAAAGAGGGGTAAACCACGTAAAAATGCAGAAACAGTTCACATATGCGGGATAAAATGTGCTTTATGTGCTCAAACGGTGGGGCAAAAGTGCACTCCCACGGGAGCCGGCTTCGTGGAAGCGATGGTATGCTGGAAACGTAGGGTCACCCCGCATATGGCTGCTTGTCTATGTAAAGCATCCCGCAAATCGACCGCAGGATATAAGAATCACCCCGTGTTATTCTGCATAGCCCGCATTCCAAAAAAACAGGTCATGTCCATGTATGAGTAGCAAAGGAACCCATCCATAGTTGTCACTAGCTTATAAGGGATGCCTGATGAACATACGTCAATGCCACAAACTTACTTTCTCTTCATATGAGAAAGTGAATCATACATTTGTTGTTGTTTGCAAACGAGGTACTGTAGGACCGGCAGAAGCAACATGCTGTGTGTGGCAAAGTCACGACAGCTTGATCCTCCTAATAATGCAATTTTTTTTTTAAATTAAAGACATATAATCTGAACATAAACGAAACCGTATAATTTCAAGGCAACTGGCGAATAATCAGACAAGAGA
Source organism: Koerneria luziae (assembly GCA_014805365.1). NCBI lineage: Eukaryota > Metazoa > Nematoda > Chromadorea > Rhabditida > Neodiplogasteridae > Koerneria > Koerneria luziae. The sequence goes on from JACMIJ010001455.1 coordinate 3,124, forward strand.
TGCGACCGCAAAAGCCAAAGGATTGCGTTGGCGCACCGGATTGAACTACTTGCTCGGCTTCACAAGGGACACCAGACGATATTTCTACATGCTGAGTGTGCCGGCACTCTGCTTCATTATGTACGGTTTTAGGTTTTAGTTTTTTTTGTATCATTGATATGTTAGGTTAGCAGGGCACCTGTTCGAAGAAGCTCTGCGTCTGTCCGAACTCACTCTGCTTCATTATGTATGGTTTTATAGTTTTTTTGCGTGCATAATCAGACAAGAAATAGTGCACCGGATTGCTTGTAGGTTTTGTATGCAACGTTAGCATTGGACTATAGGGCTCACGAATTTGTCCGATAAGTCAGCAGGCACAAAATTGCTGTGACTACACAGTTATTCGTTGTTAAATGTACACAGTGGTACTCAAATATTCTTGTTAACTATGGCCAAAGACATGTATTTGAATTTCGTTATCGGAACAGTTTATTTTGCATTTTCGTGAGTCTAATAATAGGTCTGCGTTTGTTCGATATATTCCAGGCCAGGGGTATAGAGAGAAGATATTGTTGGTGCACACAGAGTTTGGTGGTACAACGCAGGGTTTTCGAAGCACTGAGCTTATACCGTAACCTTTATATAATAGAAGCACTGACAAGATTGCCAACTTAACCCGTGACTTTTTTCAGCCTCTCAGCAACAGTCGCCCAAGTCGACTCGCAATACTCACTGTACCTCCAAGGTCTTACTTTCATTTCGATTCTTCTCCACTTTATGACGGTAAAAGACATACTTCCACCAACGAATGATGGCGCCTCACTGATAGGTAAGCTTGGACAATTGGGGAAAAACGCAAGTGCATTTGGCTCTAAGAAGTGTGGAAATAAAAACGTGGAAAACGGGGATTTTTGCAAAATTTGGCCCAGGTCAACTCCACACTCTACAATGTTAAGAGAAATTCCCTTGAGGGAGTGAGAAGGAGGCAATATCTGACCAAACAACTTTGGACAAATACACGAAAAGTTTGTATCCAAAGGGCATTTTTGTGTTTCTATTTGTTTGTTTATTAGACTGGATGGGACGACAGGTGTCTCGGGCTTGCGCCATTGCATTGTGCGTCGCCTGGAGGGGCACCAGGGTAGCCGTTTCTGATGGCGTTTCCTTTCAGTCATTGTGTATGTTTGTGGTTTTCTCAACAGCGTCGTGTACTTTGTACTTCGGTCGGCGTTATTATATATTAAAGAGAAGAATCACAAATTCCAATTCACTCTACCACTTTTATCGGCCAAGGTAACTGACTTAAATATTACTCATATTATGTATTTGCGCCGCAAATGGCGCTAAATATGCAGTATTTGAGAAAACGTTTAAAAAAAACTAATCTAAAAATATATTTCATAGCAAACTAAGGTTGATGACAAAATTACATCATAATACCAAACTAAACTCCATTTATGTGTAAAAAGCGTAAAAAAACAAGCTTGACGGTTTGCCTTTCAGATAGACGTAACGAATGTGTTGGACCAGACAATCGTCACCTATGCCACTCTGGCAGTTGTCTTGTCATGTTATTTCGTGCTCGTTATGCAATCGTTTAGCGTGGATATGGCGCGAGAGCTCGGCTTGCGTTCCGATGCACAAGCACAAGGTCTCGGCCGTATCATGTAAACATACAATGACAGAGAGAGCATTACTGAATCTATGAAACGGAGTGACACTCTATCATAGGGCTGTAGAAACGGGGTGTCTAGAGTAAACTTTAGTTATAAAACGGGGTGCTTGCCAAGTTGCTATCGCTGAGGAATCCCGCTTTCGGATACCTTAACATGGAAAGCACCCTTTTTGTCGGCCTGAATTTTGAATAGGCACCCCGCTCACCTGGCATCTTACAATAGAGGGTCACCTCGGTTTTTGAAACATAGAAACGTGACAAGACAATGTATGCTCTCAGATAAATCGATTAGTTCCTGGTGTTAGCGCTCAGAAGTACATTTTATAAACAAAAGATTATAAAGATCTGAAAATGTAAACGTATCGAACGAGAGGGTCCGACGGTTCGCCTTTATCGATGGTAAGCCTTCATTGATGGCCCAGTGCCGAAATTTCCCGTTCATCTCAACAGCACAGTAAAGCATTGTTCGCTAGACTTCCGGAAGACATAACTATCCGCGCAAACCTACGCTTCCGCCGGGGCCGACTGTTCCAAAAAAGGCAAAGCAAAGCAAAGTATGCAAGGCATTTCCCCGTGTGGGCAGTGTGTTCCAGAGCAGGGGTAACTCACGTATTTGTATTTGTGAACAAGGGGCAAATTCTCGGTGCTTCGCAGTCCTACCGTTTTCGGTGAAACAGTCCCACACGTAACCCCCCGTTTATTGTGCGAATGTTGCCGGCTTTAGTTGGACTGTTGCGGGCTTTTATCGGCTATTTGTCGGACTGTCGTCATAAACAAAAAGCCGGCTACAGTCCTACCGTCTTTTGTACGACTTTTGCCCGCACAATGTTCCATAAAGCATTGCAAAACACCACAGAAGTGAAAAGGCGAAATTTAGTATATTTACAAATGTCGGTCTCTACGCGATCGGTGTAATTTGTCTAAAGTTATTAGAAAGACGCATTAACTGTTGCAAACCGTGCTTCACGTGAGGAAAGTACATATGCAAACAATTATGAAAGCAAAAAAAAAATTCTAACTCAAAAACAAGCTTATTTAATGGTTTGGCCGATTTGTTTGTGCAAACACAGCGCCATTCAAGAAACGTGTTAGTGCAAGTTTACTGCATGCGCTAAAGCCGGGTGGTATATGTTGCAGGAAAAATGGGGTCTCAAGCTCTTGTATCTAGTAGATAAAACATGAAAATGGCTGATTGATATAAATTCTAACAATAAGAAAGCATTTATGGTGCACTATGCGCTTTTTCACTTCTGTGTCGTTAAAAGAACTATGTGCCCGTAACAACAGTCCAAAACAATCCGACACGTAAACGACCGAAAACGGTAGGACTGTTCCGCACCGAGAAGCAGGCAAAAAAATGTAGAAACTATTCAAAGACAAAGACCCTCTTGGTGTTCAAAATGAAGCGTGAAAGTGGGAGCCAGCTCTATTCAAGCAGTGGTATACTTCAAAGACCAGCGGCAAAACAAATCCCACAGCCACGGCAGAAACATTGCAACATTTTCTTTGTTTGGGATGGCCCCCATTCAAATGCGTCATAATTAGTTGAAACTCAAAAAAGCGGATTTTAACTAGCGCAGCTTTACTACCCCGCTCATAGGTAAATCATAAAGAGCATCTGCGTTGCCACTGTTTTGTGCAACATACACCAGCGGGCTTTACTATCTACTATCATTCTATCCTGGTGGCCTTTGTATATGCAAAGCTACCGGTCCGGAATTACCGTTGCGGGATCTAGAGCGATTTAAATGGCAGTATAAAAAGATGATAATTGTTTCTATCGTGCACAGCGTTTCATGATCACCGGTCCTTATTTGCATATTAATGTGTAGAAATTTGAAGACTGAACAAAGGAATATGCAAATTATAAGCCGGCGACCTAGGAACAGTTTCAAAACGCTTTGAATAGCAGCAAATTGATCTGACACAGCCGACCAGGGGTAAAATGTGACCCAACGAAATTCTTTTTGAAACGAAAATTTTCTAACTTAGTTTTGAAGCCAAAGCATTTTTGTTACTTCGATTTTTATATTTTTAATATTGAGGTAATCTGCTAAACTACGCATATAAATATCTCCAACAACAACCAAACTGTCATACGCAAGACATAAAATAACAAAATTTTGAGAGTACTGTACTTGGCACAGTGCCCAATTTTACCCTCCAATGTCAGTTGGTCGGCTGTGCTGAGACCTAAAAAGGTTTTCACCAAATGGAACAAAAGATCGCAATATGCCCATGTAACGTAAATAATAACAATAAATAGCAACAAACAGCAGAAGAAAAGCGAAGCAAACGTTTTGAAACAAATGTAACGTTAGACGCCAATCAATAAACGACCGCTGTCGCAAACGCGACGCAGTAAGTACGGTGTTACGCAACCGTTACGTTAGGTCTGGTGCAGCAATTGTTTTTTTTAAATATTATTTATATTTTGTTCTGTTTCGTTCCTATTTGCTTTGTGCATGTGTTCAGATTCTAATTTTGCAATGCCACCTTTCTTCATATTTTATGTTAATCGTTAGCATTCATGCGTTTCCAGTGGACTTTTTTGTGGTTCCTGTTACCTGCTATTGCAGAACTCGATGACTTTGTTTCTTTCGCAGTGTTTTAAAAAATAATTCGTAGACTACTGGTTTGAATCTCCCACATGCCTTTATTGTCACATCCTGTTGATACAGTGCCGCTTCCGCTGGTCTCAAATTTGCAAATCCCATCATATTTGAACATTTTTCACATTTTTATCGTGCTCAACTCTTCTTTCACAAAGCAATGTATGATTACTAAATACCTACAATTTAATTTGCATACGACAACATAAGGTTACGCTCTCGGTAGCAGAGGAATATGCAAATTTCGGACCGATGAAAGTTCCGTTGGTTCGACAGGACGTGAGCCCTCTTCGTTGACCGTTTATTTTAAATTTGCATATGTATTTCTTTGTTATCTCCTCACGGGTTCTTTTTTTATGCAAATGAGGTAAATTTAACCGAGAGGCAAAACAATTAAACTGACCCAAAACGGGGTGCATCTGCGTTATCAATAACGTTGTTGTCAATGTATGGTTCAAGATGTGAACTGTTTCCGAGTGTGGGGGTTTTTGTTGTTGGAAGGGGAATGAACAATGAGTGAGGGAGACGATTATTCTTGTGATGACACAATTTCATGCGCCTCTCTTTCGCTGTTCCACTTTTTCCTTCCCTCGTCTTATTCGGTGTGCGCATACTTCTCTCCTCATTTTTCGGTTCTGCATTCGATACTCATACTACCTGTTAACTTTTGAACGAAAGAGTAAGCTTTCGTTCAAATTACTTTGATCCTTATTTGTTTATCCCACATTTGTAATGGTACCGTACCCGTTTCTAATTGCTTGCCACAGCGTTTTGCGATTGTTCCGAGCCCAACTGTCTGAAATTTGCATACTTCTAAATTATTTGCTCTAATCTTTTTGTGTTCACATACAAATTAAGTACCTTCAAAGGCGGTAGCAAATACTTTGTTGCCCTGGGTGTGATTGACGCTTCTGTAGGTTCTTATATGAAATAAATACCCCCCTCTGTAAGGCTCATAGTACCGAAAAACTAACATGATCAAAAAAATCACGTGAGCTATTTTGATTTTCTTGCGGATAGCGAGAACTACATCTTGTGGTCAATGTGATGATGCACTTATTTCGCTAACGATTTGAGGCCGATCGAAAGTTGTTTCCTGGCCGCGCAAAGACATGTTCATTGTTTTATGTGCATAGTAATGTATTAGCTTGGTAATGGGTTATGACACGGGTTATTGTCTCTCTACAGCGAGTCATTGCTCTGATGGATCACTTCATGTTTAAAAAAAACACAAAAAAAGTAAGTCGCAAGCTTTGACTGTTTCAAACACTCTTTAGTGTTCATGATCTTCCAATAGGATTACAAAATATTTGATACTGAAGAAACTGAGTGTTTTATACACTCCAGCACTATTGAGGGTCATTTGAGAGTTGTTTTCTTTGACTTGTGGCAGCGAACTTGCCGCCAGTCACAACTTTTCATATCCCTTTGTTATGATGAGACAAATCCATTGTAGTCATATGCAAATGAGGTACTGTGAACCGGCGGGAAGCAACATGCTGTGTTGGATGTCATATGTCACTCTCCTACTCCTGTCAAGCATTCAACTTGCCACTTTGTGCATATGCGTGTATGTGTGTGTCCTATACAATCTGATCCTGTTACCATCCCTCACAACCTTCTTCCCTCTTCCCCCTCAGGGACATTCGAGATAATAGTTGTACTAATAACCGACCGAGTTAGTCGTCCCTCGGGCACGCGCATGCGCACACACACTGGCCTCCTCATCCGGTCCCTCGCGCGAGGGATGCGCAAGAGGGACCAGGACGGTTTGGAATAGATCGGAAGCGGTATCGGTACAGTGTGTTGAAGATACTCCTCCTATGTTTCTATGGTGTTCCAGCCTCCCATTGGCGAACAAAGCTGCTTGATTCGGGAGAACTTTACTTTACTTCTGTGGATAGTGGGTGCACTTCTTTCAATAAATCGCCTGATTAAAGAAAAAGAAGCTTCAACTTTTGAGTGTTTTGACACTACTTGGTGCTTGAGTGTTTTTTTTCAACAAGACTGAAAAAATGGGTGTTTGAAACAATCAAGCACGATTGAGGCTTATTTGAGGCTTATTTTTTCTCTGAGTGCCCTCGTCACATTACTCGTATACTGTGCTCTCTACCGTTACTCCGGCCATTGTCGCGCGTACTTTCTTCCGTTACGCGCGCCGCGCATTCCCGATTGCACGTCAAAGTGTCTTTGTACCTGCCACTCGCCCGTGTATGTCATCATCATCCCTCCCATAACAATGACATAATGTCAAAATGACCCTGTCAATGCTATTTTCGTCTTGACAATAGCAGATGTCTCATCGAATACACAGGAATACGCATTGTATCGTGACTAATTGCGCATTCTTTGGTTACTTGCCTTTTGTACGGGCGGGTTTTTCGGGCGAGTAATGTTTGTTACCTTGATGTTCTTTTTTGTTGCAGGGTTATTCTTTTCTTCTGCTAGCTGGAAGCATTCCTACCATGCATAGGCGTCGATCCTAGTGATGTTATCAATATTGCTTGAAATACGTAGGTTGTGGATCACAACTTGTGGTGTGTGTCTGAAGGCAACAAATACTTGCGCTGTAAATTATGAAGATTATTTTACAATATTTCATGCATGATCTTGATGTTTCTTTGATCACGAGTAATCCAAAAAGCGCTGCAAATGGACAATTTGGTAGTTATGGCATATGTACACACGCTTTTTGGTCCTACTTACCTTTTCTTTGAGAAGGGAGCTTGTTGGCTTTTGTAGGTGCTGTACGTTCCACTTGACTGTACACAACTTTCACTAGTGGCTTTTTATCTTACTGCTCTGTACATGTCCATTGCACAGCGTGGTGCTTAGGTTTGTTTGCAGGACCTCATTTTCATGTGACTACAAAAGATAGTTTTTTTTTTTTTGCAAATTCAAGACCGTTGGACGTTTCACAGTCTCAATATATAGGATACATTTGTTCGAAGTTGCGAGCTAATATAGCAGAGAGCTGACACTTACTACTTTCAGTACGGAGAAAGAATAGATTGTTCTATCCAGGATACCAAAATTTGTTGCCTTCACTAAAGAAATGCCACAACCTACATGTTTCAAACAGTCTGCATAATGTGGTCCCCGGCGCCTCTGCAAGCGGAGGTATAGTTCTTACAATCGGTACCTATGTCCCAAAGATGTTCCATTACTAGCATGCAAACTACAGTATCTTAGAAAACACGGTAATGAAATATGTGACTTTAAGCTTACGGTCATTATGGTTTGTAAGGTAGTCTATTCCGTGCGGGAGGACCCCATTTGCGCCAATTGTTGCTAACTCCCCTAAAAACGTGATGTTTCGAAGTTTTTGTGTCGTACCTTCCAACGGCTATGGTCACCAGTGGTGCATCAGGAACCTTAGGCTTGTAGAAACCAATACAGAGCTAATAAATCGGTTGGCGCAAATGCAAAATAGCGCAAATGGGGTACTCCCAATCCGTGCGTACCATTAGTGTCCGTCTGCTTCTCCCTGTACCCTTTCACTTTCATCCCCACTAGATGGCTTCTTCCCTGGAGCAGACTGCCATTGCTGGACCATTATTACCCGCTCTCCATTTCACTTGTCTTTGCGTCTCTGCCGTCTCTCACCGATTACCTATCATATTCCGGTCTCTCGCTCGCCTGTGCATGTCTGCGCACTCTCCGGGTACCGTGCACTCTACGCCTGATCCGAGTCTCCATTCCGGCTGTATGATTTTGCGTGTATGCCCTCTCTCCATTTGGTAACTTGTTGTTGCAGTTTCTCTGCGTGCCTGCGTCTCCGCACATGTTTGCATGCTGCTCTGTTCGATGGTATCCGGTATGATTGCATCTGGATCACTTTCACTCTGCTCTATTCCGGGGTGTTTTCATAATGGGCTGGTTCCCTCTCTCTCTTGCATCAGGGCTAGTAGTAACAACATAGTGAAAGTATCCGGGTGTCATTTGTTGCATAGCAGGACTATTAGGGAGTGATGTACACCATTGCTTTGAGGGTTTTTTGGGCTTTCAGTATGGTTGTAATGAAATCTTTCACAAAGCTTGTTTTCGCCCTTACATTTGCAGGTTTGGTATGCTGATAATCTCATCATGATCCCGGCTCCCTCGGTTACCAGCCCGCAGGCTATAAGGGCTTGATTCGGATGTACTTTACTTTTTCATGCTGGGTTTTCATAAGTTTACCTTATGGTTATCGTAACTCGCATATCACCGTCTCTTCGAAATTCGTTCTTTATGCATGCCCACTCTTGTATCTAGTGAGCACTTTGATAACATACCAGTGATTACGGTATGATTACGGTAGGAACACTTCTGTGTTCTGCTTATTCCTCCATTCCCTTCCTGGGAGTTCTGTCTCTCTCTCTCACTCAGTCCGACAGCAAGTATCGGTTTCAGTGAGCAGTCATATATTATCGCCGGGCCAAGGACGACATGAGACAGACCATTCTGGACATGCAAAAACATCGCAATTTGTGCGATCGAATGTACAGAGACGCGCACTTGACAGCGGGAGCTGAACTATTTATCAGTTCGGTCTCGTCTTATTGTTGGTTCTGCCCTCTTGTCTCATATATGAAAGTATTGTTGCCTTATAGAAGTATGGGGAACATACCACCGCTTCCACCTTTTTCAGCACCAGAAGGGTTTTTACCCATCATATTTGAATCTTCTGTACGTTTTTACGTGCTTGACCTCTCTTTCACAATTCCTATTGTACCTTCCAGAAGCTATGGCTATCAGAGTGCATCGTGAAATTCAGCCTTGTAGAAGCCCAAATGGAGCTTGTGGAGAAACTGGGGTCCCACCTCGTCTTATTGTTAGCTCTGTCCTCTTATCTCGTTCAAGCACTGTCGCCTTGTATGAGCTTCCGGGTTTATCATCAACTGCTTCTTCTTCTTCTTCTTCTTCCTTGCGTTATTCCGCGATGCAGGGTCCGCACATGATATACGTCTCCTCCAGAAAACCCGATCCTTAGCGTTGGATGGGGACAGCGC
>JACMIJ010001457.1:0-12377 GCA_014805365.1 Koerneria luziae
TACTGCGTATGTGTTGTGTTATTGTATGTACTGGGTAAACACGCAATAGTCACGTTAAGATGTTCAACAAGTTCTCTCGAAGTTCAGTTAGAGCACGACAAGAAAATTTATTCCTATTGAAATACCTAACTCTGTTCTGTACAAATATCCGACTGTCGCTATATATTCAAAGTTGTGAAGGTACTCAAATGTTCTTACAATTAGCTCACAGCAGCCTTACAATCCTATGGAGCAGCACATGTAAACCTGAAAATGGTCTTGAACACACGCTAGCAAATATATGGCTGAAACATAGCAATAATATGTGCTTATGAAGATAGTGACATAGAACGGAGTCAGGTACTTCAAGAGTATTTAATGCTTTCATAATATCAGATCAATAAACATACTGTGAACTTTGGAAATATAAAATAAAGCTCAAAGATACTTTGAATAGAAAACCAGAATGGAAAAAAGAGAAGCAAAATAGACGCAACCTCAGTATCGTCACCATTCTCTCTGCTTTTTTGGGATAAAGGGCACGTGGCAAGGGCAGGAACAAAGCCTGCAACTGCAAAAACAGATGAAGAGAAAACGAGCAATTCTGTTCAAGAGTAATTTATCTATTAATTTATTGTTTATATCTCGATGTCATATATACAATCGTATACAGAAAACAGACAAGGATATATCCTAATTGTAAGAACTCGTACATTTGAGCAGCGCAACCACACTTGAACCAATATTTCTAGAGAACTCTTTGGCAACCTTTATGATAACAAAAACGTGACTTACTCGTACCAGCTAATAATAACGTTGAGTTTGTTGTTGTCGACCACTTATTACCATTCTCGCTCTCATTGAGAAGTGCTCCGAAAGAGGGGGTCGATCACTTGACTCTATACGAGGTACCGAAGAGCAACCACGAGACGCAGTCAATGCAGATGCATGTTCTAACAATAAGACTTTTCATACAGCATAAGCTTTGTAGAGCAAAGTACAAGTTATCTTATGACCTATGCAACAACATTCGTAACGGAAAGTAAATATCACTGTTGTAGTATTATTGGCTTATCTGACTCCGCCGTTATGTACAAATATCCGACTGTCGTTATATATCCCTCTCTGCTGTTTGGGATAGGGTACATAAGCGTATTCGAATTTTTTCATACTTCGGCAAATTTGGGTAATTGAAAAGAAACCTTATGATACGACATGATCACATAGTGACAGTCGGATATTTGTACATATGAACGGAGTCAAGTATGCCACAAGTAGATAGCAAGCAGTTTGGCATTTGAAAACGTCGTTAATAATAATTTGATTCTAGCACGACCGAGCGCACAATTACAACCCGCCAGGTGGGTCGTCACAATGGTCGTTTGCAAATGTCAACGCGACATAGTGATAACAAAAACATACAGGTGATAGTGTGCGGGTGGGAGGCCGTAGGAATCTTTCACGTGCCTTAGAGAGGAATGGGAACCCAAGCATATCGCTAACAATAAGAAACACACATCACACAAATACACACAACGTATGAAGCACGCTTAAAGAAGGCCGGAAACCATTGTTTTGTGCTAACAGAACTGCGTGTATAAGATACCCGCAACTTCTGTGAGGAGGGCAAGTATATAAGGGAATGGTGTTTTGTCTCCGTGGAACGACGGGTTCTGGCTCCTTTAATTAATGTTAATGCGGTTACAAAGTACAGTATAAAAGGGTACCGGAAACCGTTTGCTTACCAAAGAATTTGCTTTTGTCTATTCTCTGAACACAAAAATGGCGGGTCAATAAAACACTCATTGTGAACACCGAATGAAACGTCGGTTTTCGGCCCCCTTTAAAGAAGTAGCATAGGCACTTCTTTTCGGTCTCGTTTCGGTCTCATATAGTCTTCACTTTGGTCTGAAACACACTAGATCCGAGGCCAATCATGTGTTATTTTTCGATTATTGTGCCATATTTTGACCCTTGTAACCGTCATAAAACACCCAATCGGGATTCAAAACACTAAATAGTCCACAAGAGTTCCAACCACGGTAGGTACAAGACGATGGACCTCAAAAACCAAAGTGTCAAAAAGTGAATATAACCCTTCTTTTGTAAGAACACAAACAATGTACTATTAGCTTACCTGACTCCGTTCTGTACAAATATCCGACTGTCGATTTGTAATGTTACCTTATTGTTAGGTATCTTTCCAGATACCCATATTTGCCAAACCGTACCAATTTTCACAAACCTATGCCATTTCACAAGCTTGCGAAACTGTACTGTATTGTGAAAAACTTGAATACGCTTGCAACATTAAATGTATGATGACAGTCGGATATTTGTATAGAACGGAGTCAAGTATTCCAATAATATTTGTGATTTCGAGGATTTGAGGGAATGGCAAAGCATATAACGGAAATGCATACGCTCAAAAAGCAACAAATGAAACGCAATAGTGTTGGGTTCTCATTGTATGGTGTGAGTCAGCACTGACAATGAGTTGTCAAAAACATTGAACGGAGAGAACAGACCATTGCCAGCACTGACAAATGTTCTCTGTTTTATCATCATAGCATACGGCTTATGCCGACCCCTCCCCCCGCAAATATTTTGGATTGAACCATAGCAATAAGATAAAAATAGCGCTCACACAGTGACTATTTGTACAGAATGGAATCAGGTACGCCAATAATATATTATATTAAACATGTGTGATTATCAAGTTAAATGTCGTTGAGAGAACAAAATTTCGCTGGTTTAAAATTTTCATATGCTTTTGTGCTGTAGAGACGCTTATAGTCGTATGCAAATGAGATACTGTAGAAAGATGGAAGCTGTACTGTAACTATTATATGTTTGCAAACATTACTGTAACGACTGCAACTACTACTGTAAATATCAATCTAAAAGATATACAAGAATGCGCGCGAATTCGAAATCGAGAAAAAATACGCCAAAATTGCCCCAAACATTCAGGACGCACTGTGAGCAGCCGGGTGCACTCGTGAGAAGATGGATATTTACTGTCTAGAAACGGGACGAAAACCGGCCGGATAATGCTATTAGTGGGCAGATGAGGTGAGCATACATGAATCAGACTGAACTCGGTAAATATGACGGAATGCATGTTCCTGTGAAACTTACTTTATATGGCTTATTGTGCGATTGTATGTTGTACAAAAACACACACATATTGAGGACATTTATACATAAAAGACATTTATTTCATTTATTCCGCAATCAGAAGGTTCTTCGGCAGGCGATGACACTCAGAAACATCAACGATAGGGCATCTCAGAAACGTTGGGCCAATGGCATACAAGACATAGTTCCATCATTTTATAGATAACTCTCTCCCCTTTTTTCAACCCCCCCCATGTCCTGTTTTTTTTATTTTATTTGCCTCATGAAAGGTTTGGATATATGAATAAAAAAAATAAAGAATACTGCTTTAAAAATTCTAAAATTTGCATATCACTTTGTTCTATTGTTAGTGAGATAACAATAAGTTTGTGTCATCATATGCAAACTGCGTACTGTAGACCGATGGTTGTGCAGGTCATTGCTGTATGACCAGTGCAAAAAAGCAACAAAAAAAAGATGAAAAGATAACAGGGAAAAAAACCAGCCTTCAGGTGATGATGAACGGTAATGCTATTAGCGCGGAGGTATCGAGAAAGGGATAGGCGCCGAACAGGAAACATGCTCGAAAAAAGCCAAAACAAAACGAAAATTCACTATCTGTAACAGAAGAATATGCAAATTTATGACCGGCGGAGGTTTTACTGTCTCATTGTTTGCTGTGAAGCGCAAGTTAGCGATTTTTTTGAATGCGTGCCAAACAACTTTGCGCAGCATTATAAGACTGTGGAGCTACCGACAATCTAAGATTTTTTCACAATTAGCTCACTGTTTGAAAAAACCCTTGTTAGTGTACGAAAACGAGGTACCAAATGAGGTATTATAGAAGGAACAGGCCGTGTTTTCAAGCCAACTGGAAGATACGGATTCCTCTGACTGAACCAGGCGAGTTCAGTTGGAGCTATTGGTAACTGCAGTCTCGGGAGTTGGCTAACGCAAGAGAACAATTACCATTACGTACGATGCCAATAAGCTGTGGTTTGAAAAGATTAGCGAAACCCAACCGAGAGGAACGAGAGGTCAATAGCCGCCCACTTGGTGGTCTATTCATCTTTTAGGAAACCGAAATACCGTAGTATTATGTCAGTTAGCATACTGCAGTAAAAAATAATCGCAATGTAACACTACAGAAACAAATCGAGGTGGACAACGCGCTTATTGTTAGAAGGGGAGTGGACATCAGATCAGGCCATGAAATATCCCAACCAGAGAAAATCACAGATGTGTGCGGGAGATGGCATAAGCCCGTTGTGATATGAGCACAATTGCGCCAGTCCCATTTGCGTTAACTGCTGTTGTCTCCTTCACCAGCTAGTTGTAAGGTAAAGTAAAGATTTCCCGAATCAAGGATTCATAACCTACTATTACATAGCATACTTGACTCGGTTCTGTACAAATATCCGACTGTCATTGTATTTCATATCTTATTGTTAGATTTCCTTCCAATTACACAAATTTGCTAAAGTGTTCAAATTTCTTGCAATCTTATGCTATTTCGTAAGCTTGTGAACCTGCTATGAACTGTGAAAAACTTTGGCCTGCTTACAATTTAGAAGATATTGCGACCGTCGGGCAGTTGTACAGATATGACAATAGTACAGAGAGTGCTGAGGATGCCGGGACGTTACTAGGCATATACGTAAATCTGGAGTGCCTGTTCGCAAGACCGATTACTTTGAAGTTCACAACAAATTGCCAAATTCATTGGCTTAGCCTTTTCACTAGTTTTCTACCTTCTTGGCACTTCCACAGCAAACAATAAAGACACATTGTTGGGTGTGATCTACGCCGAACAATAAACATGTTTGATACTGTAAACCCGCGGGTATATATGATCAATGTTATTCCTGCCGCAGTAATAAACTCCTCTGGTTCCAGTGAAACCTTTTACAGTGTAATCTATGAAACTCACTAGAATCAGAGAGGCTTACGACCGAGGCTGTCTTGTGTTTGTGTGTGACCACCCTGCGAGATTGGGAAAAACGACTAATGTAGGATCGTGAAGGATCAAAAGTTATGGGGCTACCCGTTTTCAAAAGTTCCTTGAATATGCGACGCGGCGTGGGCGCGGCGTCGCATCTATAAATGTTTTCATTCTCATCATGTCAACCATCCATCAAGTGCCACTGACCGCTGGTCAGTTGTTTTCCCTTGGCATTCCTGGCGAGAAGAATGTGCTCTAAGAAAAATAAGCCTCAAATTTTTAGTGTTTAAAAACACTCTTTAGTGCTTGAGTGTTTGTGGTACTCCTTTTTCAGCAGGATTACGAAATAATTAACACTAGTAAAAATAAATGTTTTAAACACTCAAACATTCAGGCTTATTTGAAGTTTCTATGAGTGTGAGCTGCCGAAGGATGTGATGCCTCGCGATGACGCGCGGGGTTTTCACGTAAATCGCTATCCCGCGGAGGTGCTTCCCACTTATGAATCTGTTTGACGTCACCTGGAACTGCAATGATTCGTCCATCCTTTCAACTAATCATAGAAAAATAAGCTTCGAATTTTGAACGTGTTGGACACACTCAGTGCTTGAGTGTCTATAAAATGAGTGTTTTAAACACTCAAGCTCTATTCTATTCAAACAGCTACTGATATTGATAACCCATTCAGTCAGTGATTGTTATTGACCGACTCAACAACAATAGAAACAGTGTAATGTGACAGAGAGGGCATAATGGTCACATGCAAAGCACCGCGTGTTTCATGTTTCGTGCACTTTTTATGTAAGTGCTTCGAGACCCGTTGTTTGATTTTTTTTAACATGCTTGCTTCATTTCGTACGATTTATCTATTTATTTATATTTATTGCAGTATCGACGTCTTCTGACCTGCATTGAGCGAAATTGTAGATCCAGGGGTTTGCTCGGTTGTTCCTTGGTAGTCGTATCCTCACTGTACTCATATGTATTCGGTGCTATTCATACGATTACAGGAAGTTTTTTTGTGATGCATGCAAACCTAATTGTAAGACCGACGGGTAAGACTTGCTCTGACATGATGCGTGTGCGTTGGTGTCACTAAATTTCATCATTATGCGACACCAGATTTGCGCCATATTGTTCATTTTCAGCCTTGCTTTGTTGCCCAGATGTCGTATTGTTGTGTCTTATTGTTAGAGAAGCAGTAGACTTGGAGTAGACTTATCCGTATAGTTTTATGCTTGCTGTAAAAAAATTTTATTTGACTCATACTCGTTTGTTATTCCTTTCATGATTATACCATTTTTCGATCTTTCAAGGCTTGAAAACATCCAATTGTCATTTTTATCGCATAAGACAGTGCCAACCAGACCACGAGCAAGTTATCGTTATAGCTTTTTAATGGTGAGTTTACTCCTTCTTTAGAAGAGAAAAAATCTCTTTCTTCTTCCGCAATGGCAATACTGCGTGAGCAAGAAATTCTTGAGTTTGCTGTTCCTGAATTTATAAGTAATAATGCCGACAGAACCAGCTTACATACAACGTTAAAAACATGGCACGGACAATGAGTGGACAAGCTTGTCCGCTTTCTTTCCCACGCCAGTCCGGTTTTCTTTATGTGCGTACATTCCTGATTTGCGCATCACGTGGAAGCTGTTTCCTTTCATATTATTTGCGGGCCCACCAAAATGCTTTCTTCCTGCATTCCTTTGTTTTTTATTCTTATGCATGCTGTGGCTAGAAGTGATCTTATTGTTAGGCAAAATAAACGTGCAAAATGAACATGAAATTCGGATTCGACACCTCAAATAACCCATGGAAAACAAAGTTGAAACATCGACCAACTAAGCTGGGCATACATATTTACCGAATTATTTGTTCCTTGCGCTACTGGTCTTCTCATTGGGTTGATTGCTATTTTGCTTGTGGTTTAGTGTACATATGTGAGTAGGTTCTGCGTCTCCAACAACACACAACTTGATGTTCCTCTGATCTTATAATATTACTTCATTTGCATACCTCGGGGCCTATCCCTACGAGCCTCAAGCTTTCTCTGGCGAAATTTTTTAAATGTTTAGATTTGAGCTTTTTGGAGTACAAATATGAACGCAACGTTTTGTAGCTACCAGTACTAAAGAGTATTTAAAACACTCAAAATTTCAAGGTTATTGTTCGGGAGTAGATTCACAACACTGTACAACATGTGATGACCACAGGCACTTTTCACACCCCCCCCCTCACCCTCCACCCCTTCTATTCTCCTCTGCGTGTTCAACTGTGTCCACCCTGTCCGCCTGTGTTGTTTGCTAGCCGGCTTTCACCTCGTTCATACGGGGGCGACAAAAAAGCGCAATTGATTTTGCTTTTCGACAGGCAGCAATCGCTTCTTTGTTTCCTTTGTTGTTGTAAATAACCCGTGGCTTTTTGTTGCGTACGATCGGTTTTAGCGTTCAAGTCACAGAATGTTGCTTCCGCCGCTTTACTTCATTTGCGATCATAAAGGCTTTTCTTATGAGAACAAAGGAATATGCAAATTTTGGACCTCCGGAAGTCTCGCTAGCTCAACTCAACTTGTTGTGCCATTCGTATGCACACATCTTCTTGTTTCCTACAGTCTAGTATCTCATTTGTGCATGATATCAAATGTACTGTTGTTCTTTAGAAAAACTTGAGATGCAAATGAGTTACTGCCCACGGAAGCAGGATTACAACATTCAGAAGCTGTTCTTAGACTTCCGATTCAAATTTTGCATATATTTTTGTTCTTTCTTCAATTTTTTTTTGTTCGGTAGACCAGCGGTTATGACACATTTCGACATGTTGGGAATCTTATTGTTAGGATAGTGTGTCTTTCTTATTGCCAGTATGTTGTGTATTCTGCTAGGAATTGTTCTTGCGACTAACCCTATCCTGCTTACTTCTCAATGACAACATCTCGAATTGAATACACTTACCGATCCCATCAGCTGATAGGTCCGCCTTTGAACTGCTTTGTATTTGCCGCGGTCACGTGAAAAGTGTGCACACACGCGGCAGCGGCCGCGCACGCGACCTCTTTCCAACTCCACCCGGCTGGACAGCAAATCGAGGAACATTTGCCTATTCCTCCCGGATTGCATGTGTTTTGATCGTTATGATTGTGTAGTTTGCAACCCCTGGCAATTATTGAATTTTTGCCATCAAAGTAGACATACTTTTTAGTGCTATCAGTTTCCTTTTACCTCAAAAACATGAAAATTATTCCCCAAAGCATTAACGTAGTTAACTCCAATGTTTCTTCAATTTCCTCTTCCATTCATGGTCTTTGTGCCCATCCTGGCGCCACAGGCGCATTTCGCTATCATGTTTACTGCCACTTTTTTTTTCCGCATGTACTCGGTGCAACTTTAATTTCCGGCTTTACAGGAGGTTTTCGCGTGTTTATCCCCCTGCCGACAACAAAGATGACGGATCCGTTTTTGATGGAATTCATCGAGGAGGAGAATGTGGAGGACATTGATGTGGTCGATCCGAGCTACACGAATCCGCTTCTGCCGACCGGTGCCAAGTTCCCGATAACTGGCCATCAGCGGACCGATGCCGCTATTCGGGTATGTTTTGTAATGTTTAATAATAATAATAATAATAATAAATAATTTTTATTAATTTAGTAATTTAATGTAAAGTACTCCCAAATCAAGGCCTCATGACTGCCCTGCAAGCTATCAGTTCTTGATTCGGGAGTGCTTCGTTTTATTATAATAATGCAACAATTTATGCGCTGTATGTAAAGCAGCGTAGAGAGATATCAGTAATACATCCTTTTTTCACATTGCACAACCTGACTGTTTCCATTTGCATCATCCTTACGTTAGAGCTCTGACTGGGGAATGCTGTTGCATCATCCAGGGATAATTGTTCAAAACAGTAGCTTTGACTCGCGATATGCGAAGTCCTTCCTCAAAGTTACAAAAAACGCTCATGTTGCTGTTTTATTTTGACATCACAATAGTTTGGCTCGTAAAATGATGGCGAAGCATGACTACATTACTAAAAATGCAATGATAATTATAAAAATATAAAAATACAAAGAGATACAGAGATACTACAATATACAAATGCAAAGACAATAAGCGTTAAGAAATGAACTTACATAATTTTAGTATTATTTATTATTATTCTTTTTACAAGGCTTTTTTCAGTCATCTCTGATGGGCTTGGACATTTTGATCGAGAATACATGGGATGGGAAGCCAATCGACCACGATCCGATCTCGCTGCACCTGGAATGGCTGTTCGAGAAGATTCCCGGAAGGCCGCATAAAAGAGCTGTGAAGGTGTACCTGCAGGTAATTCGTCAGCTTGCATTTTTTTACTTTGTATGTATAGCTCTATGAATCACATTCATACATCGATCTCAACGTTATTGCGTACGAATAAGCATTGTTTTGTGGGATACCTTAGCATTCAAAGCGTGACATATAAAGTCTTGTTGTGTTTGTTAGTTCGTAGTCTGAGAAATCAAGACTTGATGAGCTTGCAAATGATCAATTTTGAAATGTTTGTAGAGTTTTGCTACAATATTGTATGTGTTTTTTTGTAGCTAAAAGAAGGGAGACGAACAATACAGCACAATATTTTGTTGCCTTCAGTGAATAAACACCCATCTGCATGTTTCAAGCACTTCATAATATCATTAGGAGGGACAGAGCAATGATGCGAAGGCCATTGTAAGCCCAGACAGTTACAATTAGTCCTTGTCAATAGAGAAGGACTTCAATTGGCTATCAGTTGTCTGTGTGTTGCTTCTTTGTCTGGGCAAACCGTTATGGGACATGCATGATGTCATCTGATAGAAGCCTCCAATGATAGACACATGTCATTTTATCGCATTGTACTGTTGCAAACATTCAAAGGCAGACTGGGTTTTGTTGTAGTTGAGATTACTTTAGTTCCAACCTTACCAATGCTTCCAAAGAGCATGTTCCCACTTTCACCCTTCCTTTTGAGCATGGAACAGTTATTCCGCTCCTCATCTTTGAAATTGTTGTACACGTTTTAGTGTTTTACCCCTCTTTTCCATACTTAGATACCTTATTTACCCCGCCTCTAAAACAGTTGGCTCCGACGTTTGCGTTGCTCTGGCTCCTACACATAGACTAGGCTACATATTCCAATACTTTGCAGCTTAAAATTTTCCCACACATGTTATTTCTGCTCTTGTGATAAGGAACTTGCACGTGCCAGAATAAGCGGCGCCTGTCGTCGTTATCAGCGTTATCATTTTTCCGGCTTGTGGAGAGTGAAATAATAGACTATGGCTGGAGGGAATTTGAATTGGAATTTGGACTTGGAGAAATGAAAGCATTGTGCAATGTATTGTATCATATTTATACACCGGTGTTTCACGTTTCTTTATGTTGAAAAGGGGTGACCTAAGACGTCTAACAATAAGATGGAAGGTGATGCTTATTGAACATTTACAATTAGACTCATAAATAGGGTGCTTATAATGTTAAGGTATCTCAAAACGGAATACCCCCCTACCGGCGTTATCAATAACGTTGTTTTCGATGCATGCTTATATTTTATTATTTTGTTTTTGTTTTTATAATTTGGCAAATGAACTTTTACAGTCGCCGCTCTTTGACGATCCGGATCCACCAGATGTGCCGGAAGGAATCTGCCCAGGGGTATGTGTTTTGTATTTTTTTAAACTTTATTGGAAGGGTTTTTTATTTTTTTAAAAATGTATCATCATCATCGCTTGGTTGTAAAGCACTTTGTCATAGAAACCTGGGTTCGTAAGTATCGGTGTACTGCTATTCTATTATTCGGTATTTGTGTTGGAGTTTGATATGTAATTGTTAAAACTGTAATGTAGTGGGAGAACGTGTTTATCTCCTGCGTGCGATGAATTTGTTTTCATTTTGGTAAATTTCTCTTCTTGAACTGCCCTTACAATTAAGGATGAGATTTATACAAAGTGAATTGCATTTGGTTCAGGTGGGATCTCTTATGTTTTCTAATATATTCTTCCTGACATGAACTCACTGGTAGCAGGATAAAAGTTTAAACTTTTTACAAATGCATAATACAATAGTGAGTAATTGTAAGTTACGGTATTCAACTTTACGGTAATTTTAACTTGTTAAGTTAACTATGTCAAGCATTTCATGTTACAGCTGTGGGAGTACGAAGTGGTGGAGTTGTTCTTCGCGAACAATCGTGGCCACTATCTGGAGGTCGAGGTTGGACCACACGGACACTGGCTGTGTCTCATGCACGACGGATACCGGAAGGCCTTCAACAAAGGCATGTGAAGTTTTTTTGTTTGTTCATTTTTTAACCATTTAGGCTTGCATTTAGACCATTCCCTTGTATATGTTTTATTCAAATTCCAAAGCGTTTGGTTACTGGGAAAATGCACTTACAGGGTTTGTGTTACAGTTGCAAGTAAGAGTGCATGCTTGTTTAGTAGTAAGGACACCGTGTTATGACAGTGACAGTAATCACAACTTGTTAGGAAGACCTTTGTTTTCTTTAAAAGGTCTTCCTAACAAGTTTTTCCCTGTTTTGTGAAGATTTCAAATTTGCAGTGGCTATGTGTTTCTCACTAATTCAGTTGTCTTTCTCCGTATATTTGTGTTTCACTTAAACTACATGAGCCAGCTTTTTGCACTAATAGGAATAAATACAAACTTGCTGTAAAGTATAGCTTCTTATTATTAGTACAATGAGATGAACATCTTCAATTTTGTGTGGTGAGCAAGAAACACTGCTAACGAATCTTTTATGGGCACACCTTCCTTCCTGGGTATCCAGGTTTTTCCTATTTTGACCGGGGAAACAATCCTGTACCGGTTGGAATGTGCTGTAACTAAGTGTTAGAAAGCAGAACCCAAGTTTCATGATCTACTAGTTTCTTATTTACAGGCGAAGATCTGGAGCTGAGTGTGCAGAACACCTGGGAGGGCAACATCTGGCACTGCACCTTCGAGATTCCGCTCGCCTATCTGCCGGGAGGTATGCGAATTATGTGGTTTGAAATTTGGAGGATTCTTTTGGGAACCTTCCTTTCTGTCCATAAAGACATTGTGTTTATGAAGGTTTCGTTTTTTCGCGCAAAAAATCTATGATATTTTGGTAATACCTTGTACCCCGGGGCTTTAGTGGAATATATCAGTGGTTAGATCGCCGCGGTGAGTTGTGGATTGGGGCTTCACCATGTTTTTCAGTTTAGAAGCTTTTCTTACAATATTTCCTTTTCTTGTATCATATATTCTACGTTATTTAACATTACGATTCATCTTTTCAGGCGTATCGAAGCTGAATGCGTACGCCATCCATGGCTCTGGTG
>JACMIJ010001458.1:0-12374 GCA_014805365.1 Koerneria luziae
GCCCGCGCGTCCTCCCACGACTGCCTTTCTTCGGTGAGTTTGTAGCAACTCGATCCGTAGAGGTTACTGTAGCCGGCACGACAATCGAACGCACTCGCGACACCGACTAAATGATTGAGAACAGTTCTAACAATAAGATGCGAGCCAAAAACGAATAACCAAGGTATATCTGGTAGTGACTGGTTTACGAAATGGTTTGGTTGAATCCTTTTGGCGACGTCAAGCTCAATATGAACCACAATTTTCTGGTTCTCTCAGAACTTTCCGCAGGCGAAACACAGGAAAACGTTTTGCATTGCTTTTGATATCTGGCAATAAAAACTCTAAGCCGAAGGAATATATTGTCTAGATTGTTTCCGTAATTCGGCAATTAGAAAAGTGCAAATAGAAAAGTGATATAATACATTAAAATCACTCTAATTATGATATCTCATTGGAAGCACCATCTCTTGAGGAAGTGGAAAATCGAACTTACGCAGCGACAGCAAACAGACGGTTGCTCTCATCGTTAGACTGTGATCCCTCGAAAACGTTGTTTTATATAATGTATTGCCGGTACTGATAACAAGATAAGCAGCTTCTACGTACCGAAATTGAACCTTCAACGTACGCAGATCAGATACGTCGAAACTCACATCGTGCCAAGCGGTGACCGAGTTTTTTTTACAAATCTGATTGACCATTGCTATTGTTATGATTGTATTTTACAACCAGCAGTGCTTTCAATTTCTAGTACTTGGTAAACAATAGTCTTACGATTCACATCGAATTCGCTCCGCGACGGGTATGTGCCAGATTGATATCACACTAACAATAATGCGCAGTGTCGTTCAAAGATGAACGTTCTTGTAAGGGAAACTCAATGCACATGCACATATCATGTACAGTATCCCATCGAGTATCGTTCCCCCGTTTCTGTCGATTTGTCTGTCCACTTGAAACGGGAAGCGGATCACGGAAGGAACGGATAGTATTCATTTCACATGATGTTAATGTGTTGATCATCGGATATTACATACTATTGACATACCCTACTCCGTTCTGTGCAAATATCCGACTGTCACTGTAGGATCAAATCTTGTTGTTAGGCCTCTTTCCAATCACAAGGATTTATCAAAGTATTCAAATTTAAAAAAATAAAACCTATGCTGTTTCACAAGCTAGTAGATTGTGCTGAACAGTGAAGAACTTGAATATGCTTATAAAATTGAATACGTTGCGACCGTCGGACATTTGTATGGAACGGAGTCAGGTATGCCAATAATAGTCGGCTGCTCGATGACGACAATGAAGAATCAGGCAACATTTCAATCCCCAACAGTGCTAGCAATAAGATGCTAGTGCAATCTCTTTGCGGTCTTTGATGTTATCAATTGCTTTTCGAAGGAACTTATTGCCATGACGTGTAAACAGGCGCCATACACGTCAGTTTGCACCGAATGGATCTTCGCTTCGCCTACTACGGTATGCGCCTATGCTTTCTGACTTGACGCAGGTGCAGTGACAAATCTGAAGAAATGAACACAATGCAACGTCCGTCGACCACCACAGGAAATCGCGTCGTGTTGCATCGAGACTTATTGTTAGGATTAGTATGATACATCTTGAGTTTGCTTACTGAAATGTAAGTTTTGCTTAACTCAAAGGATAGGCTTCTGTTCACGTTGATATCATGCTATTACTATGCTTGGAATCAATCCGCAAAATATTAGAGAATGCACAGCAATCTCGGACGGTCTAGATGTCATGGGCAAGCGCACATAGAGGCTCACTGTGAATGGGCATCACGATTACAGAGCGATTCAGCCAATGAACCCAGATAAGGGAGTTAATATGGGAAGCTGAATTCGCTGGCAACGTTTCCAAGTCGTGCGGGGCAAAGTTACTCGACACACCTTCCCGCCACCACTCGCAGAACGCAGACGATACCATTCCGGTCCGTTTCTAACAATAATAATGCTAATTGTAAGAATTTTATTTTTATTTTTTATTAAATATCATATTATATTTATTGAGAACTTCTATTTCATAGCGATATAATTCACGTGTATCTTATTGTTATTGCAAACCGCAAATTTGATCCACAAGTTTCTCTACAATTGCATAAACGAAACAAATTAAACAATTTTCCAATTCTTATTTTCCAATGATGATTCAAGTGCTAATTATGAACAAGTTTGAAAGAAAATGACGGAACTTGTTTCGTATGTGTGGTTGTGATTATTATTCATAAAGAACATATTTTACCGATACTTGTTGTTATTATTTTGGGGACAGCCAGTTTCGGTCTCTGCCTACAATGTTATTGGCAGCTTGGCACATATTTTCCTGTATCACAATGAGCTTGATCGTTGGAGATAACATAGCGTTATTATCTTCTGGAGAACCTCATTCGTCTGTATATAAAACATTTATTAAAATACATATATATTAGAATCCCGTAAAGGAGGCGCGCCATTTCCGAACGCCAGCACCAGCTGCCGTTTGGTGGACGATCCGCATCACACTGCCGGAGGCTGTGAGGAAGTGATCTCCCGGTTTCACCGACGTTACACTGAAATCAATAAGAATCATACAATAAGATCATTCTGTAGCTACTTGAAGTAAGCTAGTAGTTTCAGAAGCAGCAAAGACAGTCTTAAGATCAAATTAATTTGTCCATTCTCCTTGAAAACAAAAATATTGAACACATTTTGGGCAAACAAAATAACGCTTTCCTACCTCCTCTTATTGTTAGGGGAATTGACAAACCGTTTCACTTCTTTTTTTTTTGTTTAAGACATTTATGCCGCTACTTATCCTAGCCACATAGCTACTACTACCAAGGCAGTTAACGCGGTCATTGTAAACGATCTTACAATTAGTTTCCAAAATGAGTGTGCAACTCACACAGCCAATGGCGTATCGGCGGACAACCCGTCGTAGAGGACAACCGAGTCGCCGTCCACGAGCTCGAACTCATCGAACTTCAACAAAACATTCGAGTTCTCAGCGGCTGCGACGAAGTATTCGCAACTGAGACCCGTTGTCAGCGAACTCGGGTACTCCGGTGAGTAAACCTGAAGAGACCGACACGAATCGGTGTGCTGTACGTTCCGGTAACTACCTTGTATAACTGATTTTTGGCGAAAAAAAATTTATTCTAGAACTCACAAACTTTGATAAACATTCTAACAATGAGATTCCCTATGACTGTATGCACTTACGTTTTCATGAAGACACTGTACTCGTATTGTTACATATGTATATAACACTAACAATAAGATAGACAGCTGTAAGAATGTACTTACGTCGCCTTGAAGAGTATATGTATTGTTTGCAGGACATGGTTTCGGTTTGGAACAAATGTAAGGAAGATGATTGGAGTCGTCGCAGGTGACAGAATTCCATTTGCCATCCACGATACGTGTGTCCATCATCGTACACTCACCGAAGAGGCTGTTCGGCATGCCTGGTAATAATTGAATTTGAAGAAGGGATAAATTAACTTTTAGGTGTACCATAATACAAATATCCCCGTAAACCACAGAGGTTCTCATGTGGCATTAACGTCAACTCAGTGTTTTGTGGGGCACAATTAGCAGTCCCCCGCATTTGTTCATCTTTCACAGGAACAGCCTTTGTTTGGCTGTTGAGCATTTCTTCCGCATTAGCAGCTTGACGTAAACATGGTGCTTTGCTGTATTATAGCGTAATAATTGTAAGTAATAATAATCCTTTCAAATCACTGCGATCGTATGACATTGACATATAGGAACTCGTGTTACCTGTGTCGAAATTGCTGTAGTTGACGTCACTGCCGTCCGCCCATTCCGCTGTTTCGTTTATCATTTGCATACCAATAAAGATTCCGTTGATGAGGTGGTTGGAAACTGCGTGGCGACGAATGTAGTTGTTTATCTGAATACCTTATTATACTAACTAACAAGTTCAACCTATGGTCATAAGGGATTTGGAAACTTCACGAATGGCCCCAACCTGACTTTGGGTATTATTAGAAGAATATATTAGTCTATTATAATACAAGAAAGACTTTGTGTATAGAAGTCGTTTTTCTGAACCAATGGTAACGTTGAATTACCGACAATTGTTTTGTTTCACTTCATCTTATGTTTGTACGAAAGCAGTTTTCAACTGATAGGTTTTTTCCTATGTTACTTACAATAATAAGTCAGGCATAGCAGTAGTAATCATACAAGATGTCTCACTCATTCCTAACAATAAGCGCACTGTGAGCTACGGGAAAGGTGTTACAATTCACAATTGACTTTTATATAATTTATATTGATTGATTAGCCGAATATACCTGCAACGAGTGGATGGCGACGAGATGCGCTCCGTCCCTCTGGCATTCGGCCTCGGCGTCCATCCATGATTGTCGGCTCCCTCCCACTTTGAGACAAAGTTCTTCCTCGCTGATGGGAGAATAGCCGATTCCGCATTCGGAAGTCGCCACTGTTGCCGGGGTAGTACTTCCTGGAGTCGTCGATTGAGGCGCAGTGTCTGTAGAAATGGAGGAAAAGTTGCACAACAAGGCAAACACAAAAAACAACTATTACAAATTTCAACACGCCACTATGATGTGTGAGCATAAACATGTAAATAATATTGTTTGTGTCAAATACTACTTATAATGAAAACGCTAAAAGCATTGCTTATTGTTAGAATCAATAATGTGAAATATGGACACGTACACTTGCAAATGACTCGCATTGTCTGGAGATGGTCTTCATCTTTCCATTCGAATGCGTACGGGAGAGTGAGCATTGCGAATTTCACGTCTGGTCGACAATCCCTTTCATTGACTGAATGTACACAAGTCGTTTACTATATACTTGCTATGTTCAACAACTTGTCCATTAACTTTTCAAAAAAAATGTTTGCTGTAGATTAAGATGTTTTCAAGAAATGGGCCTTGATGTGCTAGAAATGCATGTATCAAGCGGATACGTAAAACAGGAAGAATGTCTGGGATGAACCCAAAATCGCACAAAGCAAGCAACTAATTGACATCAATTGTGGAATTTCGGTCGTAATTTGAGCTCAAGTTGAGATTCATGCTAAACTACAGTTGCTGCTTATACTAGAGTACACGTTATGGTTTGTGCGCAAGCGGGTTTTGTACGCCTGTGAGATCGTCCCGAACATGTGTATATGAATGAGAAGGAAAGAGCTTGTAAAACGAACAGATGACGCTGAAATCGAGTGGAGTGCCGTCGGCCCAATGCTTGGTACCGTTGTCGCTGCATTCGAGTCCGATCCAGCAGTAGTGGAGTATGCTCACCTCTTGCTTCTCCGGCATTTGGTTGCCAATCGCTTGGTTTTCCTGTACATTTTCATAGAATTGATGCATATAAGAACCTCGCAAACGCAATCGTACCTTGTCTGATACATACTATTGGCATACTTGACTCCGTTCCATACAAATATCC
This sequence comes from Koerneria luziae, assembly GCA_014805365.1. Taxonomy (NCBI): domain Eukaryota; kingdom Metazoa; phylum Nematoda; class Chromadorea; order Rhabditida; family Neodiplogasteridae; genus Koerneria; species Koerneria luziae. Next base: position 5,433 of record JACMIJ010001458.1, read on the forward strand.
GACAGTCACCATATTGTATGGTATCTAGCCTGTGCACTAAAATTGTCTACCTTAGTCGATTCTTCCTCAGCACATAGTAGCATCAGGTGCTTGGGAAACAGCACAGAGCTACACGAGCATTGAAGGCGTTAACAAAATCGAACATGTAACGACAGTTGGGTCATTTATACAGAACGGAGTCAGATAATCTAATAATACTTGACATCATTTTTGGTTTCTTATTGTTAGATCGTAAATTGAGCTTAACTGGAGATTCATGCTGAACTACAGTTGCTGTTGAACTACAGTTCATTGGCATATCTGACTCCGTTCTGCGCAAATATCCGACTGTCGCAGGAAATATCATACAATTTGGTGAGGGTATTCAAATATTCACCATTGGTCATTGGGGAACGCACTTTAAACCGAATGGTTTACACTTGAACCAAGCAACAGACCGCATCGGAATGGATCGAGACGATATCCGCTCCGTCGGCCTGGCAAAGTGCCCGTGCGTCCTCCCACGACTGACTTTCTCCGGAGAACTTGTAGCAGTTCGGACCGTAGAGGTTACTGTAGCCATCGGGACACTCGAATGCACTCGCGGCACACACTAAATGTTTGAAAACAATCCAAAGATGCGAAATTTTTATTTTTACACTACATTTTTATTATTATGTACATATCAGTAGTATGCCGCATGGGTGGTCTCGCTAGCAATATATTTTTGTATGTCTGACAACAAGTAAGTCTACGAAGAATGAAGAGAACTGTCTATGGTGTTTCAGTATGCAATTCGACAATTGGTAGTGTACGCGAATTGCGAAGTGACACACTATGTAGAATCATAGCAATTATGATATCACAATGGAAGCATCATTCGTTGAGGAAAAGGAGAATGGAACGTACGCAGCGACAACAGACAGACGGTTACTCTCATCGTTAGACTGTGATCTCTCGAGAACATGTTGTTTTATATACTGCAATGCCGGTACTGATAAAGAGATAAGAAGCTTCTGCGCACCGAAATCTAACGCAGATCAGTGACGTCGAAACGCACATCTTGCGAAGTAATGATCATACAGTGTACTTACTCTTATTGTTAGTATTATGCTACAACCAACAATGTATTTTTATTGTCAGTATATGCTAGAATATGACCAGTAATACCTTGTTATTGCTGGGAGTATACTGTATTATTGAGGTAAGACTAGAGGCATGTGGTACTTCGCACTACGCGCTACAGTATACCTACAGTAACCATCTTGTTTCCCCCCCCCCAGATAATAACGTATATCCAGCATAATGGCATATACCATATGGTGCTACGGTAACTGCAAATTGAGACCGATTGCTATGATACTAACAATGATGCGCAGTTTTCGGAGGATAAACATTCATGTCAGAAAAAAGCGGCTCGAATGCATAGTATATCAACGATTATCAATCCCCTATTTCTCTCCATTCTTTCGTCCGCTTGATAGAAATCAAACGGCTCTCTGAATCTATTGATGTCATTATGCTGTTGATCAATTACTATCGGATCTGTTCTTTTTGTGATGACAATGCATGTTCAGGCAACATTTCAACCCCCGCCGAGTGCTCCTTGTGATCTTTGATGTTACCGGATAGCTGCTTTTCGAAAAAGCTTATTGCCATAATGTGCAAAAATGCGCTAAACATGTCAGTTTGAACCGAATGGATGTTGGCTCCGCCTACTACTATTCTTCCTTCAGCGAGGAGGAACTCTGTCTCAAAGTGGGAGGCAGTCGACAATCATGGATGGACGCCGAGGTCGAGTGCCAGAGGGACGGAGCACATCTCGTCGCCATCCACTCATTCAGCGTATGTTAGGGCTATCGACTAATAGGAATGATAATAGTCAATTATGAATGGTAGCCGTGGTCTACGCTTATTGTTAGGAATGAATAAGATATCTAGTATGGTTACTACCGCTGCCTTACTGTTAGTACTACAGGGGAAAATTGGTTGAAAATTAATTGCACATAAACATAATCTGAAATTAACTACATTAGTCGTCGTTAATTCAACCTTAACGTTGGTTCAGAAAGTCTTTCTTGTACTATACTCTGAAAACAGTTGTCTTCCCGATGTCTGGTAAGATAACTTCCCGACATCGGGAAGACAAATGTTTTCAGAGTAGTGGGCTACGAGTTTCCAAATCCCTTATGACCTTAGTTGAACTTGTTAGTTATTATAATAAGGTATTCAGATGAACAACTACATTCGTCGCCACGCAGTTTCCAATCACCTCATCAACGGGATCTTCATTGGTATGCAGATGGTCAACGAAACAGCGGATGGCAGTGACGTCAACTACAGTAACTTCGACACAGGTACCGCGGGTTCCCATATGTCAATGTCATACGATCGCAGTGATTTGTGACGGCATCATCTTCATCACATTTGTTCCGAAGCCATGTGGTGTAAACGACTCTTCAAGTTAACTTATTGTTAGTGTTCTTACCGGAGTACCCGAGTTCGCTGACCACGGGTCTCAGCTGTGAATACTTCGTCGCAGCCGCCGAGAACTCGAACGTTTTGTTGAAGTTCGATGAGTTCGAGCTCGTGGACGGCGACTCGGTTGTCCTCTACGACGGGTTATCTGCCGATACGCCGTTGGCTGTGTGAATTGACCTATTTATTTTAAATCTGCCTTACAATTAAAAGTCCTCATACTGTGCAATGATATAGCATAGAGCGAAATAGCAGCTTAGTTTCCACTTTATAGCAGTGTAAACAGGGACAAAATCGCTGAAAATAAAAAAACTGAAAAATATATTTTTCTAAAAAGTAGCACAAGAATTTTTGGTTTGCTATATCCCCACCGAATTTTAGCTTCCTAGATGTCCTAGTAGGCAAGAATTACTTTGTTGAACTAGAAAGAAGAAGATCTTTTATAAGGAAGGGATTTTTGATTTGGGACCCCCTCGTAACTTTATTTATCAGATCAAAACCAAACTCTGGAAAATTAACTAGGGGACTTGTTTCTGATAGTAACTTGCTCAATAACTTCTTTCATCTAATACCACTCTATACACACCTCCGCAAACATGTGTTTGACAATGAAATGACGTTGCTTGTCGTTAGTATGTTTTAAATAGTGCGTTCGTTGTATAATATATACAATATTTATTAAAATGACATTAAAATCCCGTAAAAGAGGCGCGCCATTTTCGAACACCGACACCCGCAGCTGTTTGGTGCACGATTCGCATCACACTACCGGCGGCTGTGAGGAAATGGTCTCCCGGCTTCACCGACGTCACACTGAAACAAATGTAATATTAACAATGTATACACATTGTAAAAAAAATTAACATACAGTGAGCAAATAGTGACAGAATATGTAAAGGTGAATGTGCCTATGTGTACATTGAAGTGAAAGTTGTAGGCCCCTTTTTGAACATATTTTGCGCAAACAAAATAAAGGTTTCCGAACTGTTCGAATTGTTAAAGGAATTATAATAGCAATGTGGCATGTCTTTGCACTTACTCTTTATTAACGTCTTGTTTACATCTGTAGCTACTTAGTAATGTATGTAAATGATCCAATAGGGGCAGGAAACTCTAAATCGACAGAGGCAAGAAACATCGTTTCCTTATTACTTGCCTCTTTCACAAACGTTGTGAGCCACTTAAACATAGACAAATTTTTGCCACGATGAAGCAGCACAATTACATTCCGCAAAATGAGTGTGCAACTCACACGGCCAATGGCGTATCGGCGGACAACCCGTCGTAGAGGACAACCGAGTCGCCGTCCACGAGCTGGAACTCATCGAATTTCAACAAAACGTTCGAGTTCTCGGCGGCTGCGACGAAGTATTCACAGCTGAGACCCGTGGTCAGCGAACTCGGGTACTCGGGTGAGTAGACCTGAAGAGCTTGCTTTAGAATGTGCACTGCGTTCCAGTAACTATCTTGTATAACTGTTCTTTTTCAGCGGCGAACATATTTCATCCTGGAACTCATAGACTTAGACAAACATTCTAACAATGAGATTCCCTATGACTGTATGCACTCACGTCTACATGAAGACACTGTACTCGTATTGTTACATAAGTCTATAACACTAACAATAAGAGAAACAGCTGCAAGAATGTACTTACGTCGCCTTGAAGAGTATACGTGTTGTTCGCAGGACATGGTTTCGGTTTGGAACAAATGTAGGGAAGATGATTGGAGTCGTCGCAGGTGACAGAAGTCCATTTGCCATCCACGATCCGAGTGTCCATCATCGTACACTCACCGAAGAGGCTGTTCGGCATGCCTGATAATATTTGAATTTGAAGAAGGGATAAATTAACTTTTAGGCGTACTATAATACAAATATCCCCGTAAACCACGTAGGTTCTCATGTGGCATTAACGTCAACTCAGTGTTTTGTAGGGCACAATTAGCAGTCCCCCGCATTTGTTCATCTTTCACAGGAATATACGGGTGCAGCCTTTGTTTGGCTGTTGAGCATTTCTTCCGCATTAGCAGCTTGACGTAAACATGGTGCTTTGCTGTATTCGAGCATACTAATTGTAAGTATATTCGAGCATACTAATTTTAAGTAATAAGACCATACAAATCACAGCGATTGCATGACATTGACATATGTGAACCCGTGTTACCTGTGTCGAAGTTACTGTAGTTGACGTCACTGCCGTCCGCCCATTCCGCTGTTTCGTTGACCATCTGCATACCAATGAAGATCCCGTTGATGAGGTGATTGGAAACTGCGTGGCGACGAATGTAGTTATTCATCTGAATCCATAATAATTATAGCTAAGAATTTCAAGGAATCATAGAGGATTCAGAGACTCCCTCCACAAATGCCTCCAATCTGACCTCGGGTATTATTAAAATATCACAGTCCATTACAATATAAAAAAATTATGTTCGTATTTCTACATAAAACGCAACTGTTGTGTGCTTAAACCTTTGAATAAGGATTCACACAACAGTAACATTGAACCAACGACAACTGTTGTATTACAGTATGTTAGTAAGAAATTTTCAGCCAATGTTTCTATTATATGATTAAAGATAAGGAGTCAAGCATAGCAGTAGTAACTATACAAGATGTCTCGCTCATTCCTAACAATAAGCGCACTGTGAGACACGGGAAAGGTGCTACCATTCACAATTGACTTTTATGTCATTTCCATTGATTGATTGGCCGAACATGCCTGCAATGAGTGGATGGCCACGAGATGTGCTCCGTCCCTCTGGCACTCGGCCTCGGCTTCCATCCATGATTGTCGGCTGCCTCCCACTTTGAGACAAAGTTCTTCCTCGCTGATGGGAGAATAGCCGATTCCGCATTCGGAAGTCGCCACTGTGGCCGGAGTTGTACTTGCAGGTGTCGTTGACTGAGGCGCAGTGTCTGTATGGGAAAAGTTAATAATTGTTGGCTCTTATGAGCAAAAACATTCGTTTCTAAATATTATTTGTAAAGGAGACACTAAAACTGCTCATTGTTAGAACCGAGATTGCAAAATATGTGTGGAAACGTACACTTGCAAATGACTCGAACTGACTCTTGATGATCCTCATCTTTCCATTCGAATGCGTACAGGAGAGTGAGCATTACGAATCGTGTTGTGGGTATGCAGTCCCTCTCCACATCTGGAAATATGATAAAAAAAAGGTCGTTCGCAACTTCTTGTGCGTTCACTAACTTTTTAAAAATTTTCACTGGAGGTATTTATGCTATAAATCGTACGGAGTTATCGATGCATAGAGCGAGATGAGCATATAAGCGCACAAGCAAAGCACAAAGATCACTTGCCCACAAATCTTAACTTGCACCTTAAGCTAAATAGGAACTTTTTTTCAGCAGGAATCTTAAGTAATAGTCGACTTAGGACAAAAAGAAACGTAAATTAATCACGATTGGTTGCTGATTGACAGAAATATGAGCTTAAATATGCGCTTAGGATTTGTGTATGTTCACCCCAATATTTCGATGTGAGCAGGCTTATAAATAAATCAGTAGAAAAGAAAAAAACTCTAAAAAGACTTTGATAAGTCTTATAACATACAGATAGCGCTGAAGTCGAGTGGAGTGCCGTCGGCCCAATACTTTGTTCCGTTCTCGCCACACGTCAGTCCGATCCAGAAATAGTGAAGTAGACCCACTTCCTGTTTCTCCGGCATTTGGTTGCCAATCGCTTGGTTCTCCTGCATATTGACATAGAATTGATGCACACAAGATCATCGAAAACACAATATTACCTTGCCGAATTTAGGTTTCTATGTGTGTATTAGGAATCAATCGCATTGACTTGATGAACATGAATCGCACCACAATCAATTCGTCTTATATTTTATATATTGAACCGTAAACAGCAAACCAGGCAACACAAACCTGATCGGAATGGATCGATACGATGTCCGCCCCATCGGCCTGGCAAAGTGCCCGTGCGTCCTCCCATGTGTCCATGTCGAACGACTCAGAGAACTTGTAGCAACTCGATCCGTAGAGGTTACTGTAGCCGTCGGGACATTCGATTGTACTCGCAACAGAGACTGAATGGTTGCAAACAGTGCTAACAATAAAATGCGAGCATAGAAAACACCACCTTGGATTTCTCACAATAAAAAGGTCTAACAAAAGGAAATAACTGTCAAGGCTGTCTTATTGTTAGTAGTTCGACAAGCATAAATGTACGTATTGCAAAGTTACCATAGTAAGGAACATACGCAACTGATAGCACCATCCGTTGATGATCACAACCATACAGAATTTCACTTTTCTTTTGGTGAGCCAAAAACAGCTACGACACACCAATATGTATGTATACTCCAAAGACTGTCATCACGTCATGTTCATTTTCTCAATATGTATAATACATAAGTATATTAAAATCATGTAACGTTTTATACAGGAGAAATGAAGGAGAAACATACGCAGCGACAGCAGACAGACGATTGCTCTCATCGTTAGAC
>JACMIJ010001459.1:0-12372 GCA_014805365.1 Koerneria luziae
GAAAGAGGTAAAGAAGACAGCCGCAGCGCGCGCCGCCAGTGCGTCGCGGTTCGCTGCCCAACGGCCCACCAACACCCGCTCTCTCCTTACAATAGTCGTATGACATAACTGGTATTGCTGTTATTGCTGTCATTATGAGAAAGCGAGAGAGCGTGTGGGGTGAGGAGAGACTAGAGAAAGAGAGAAGGGCAAGAGAGGGCACAGATTTGTGTATCTAGAGGAGGGATGAGGACGGGTGTGAATCTGAATGTTTATAAGATGTTTGTAAAGTTATCTTTTTCTTCAAACTTACTTGGTTTAATGAGAAGCAAAATTTGAGTGAGAACACGCTTTGTTCAATATTGAAAACATGGATGTATAACTACAAAGCAATAACGATTAACAAGAGAACATACAAGCTTGTTATTAAGTATTGTTACTTATTGTTAGTAAGCTCAACAACAACGTAAGATGCAACAGCAACAGTCGGATATGTGTAATACATTACGGAGTAAATTATTCCGCATACTACTAACAATAAGAGTATCATAAAAAATTTTCATGCTGCTTCGTTTATTGTTTAAAATTGAATTTTCTGGCTTTAGGAGTGCGCCCATACAAGTGCGAGTGCTGTGAGAAGTCGTTCACGCAGCGATGTTCGCTCGAGTCTCACCTCAGGAAGGTGCACGGCATCTGTCATCAGTACGCGCATAAGGAAAGGCGGAGCAAAGTAAGTTTCCTTTTTTACTTGTAAAGTAAAGTAAAATAAAGTTCTAATCAATGTAAAAGAATCCAAATCAAGACGTCATAACCTTTGGGGAGTCCCGAGGAAGCAGCTACGTTTGGGCATTTGATCCCGGAGTGCGTTTTACCTGACGTGTACCATAAACTTGAATTTATAACAATAAGATACGCCAATAGTCTTGCCAATACTTATGCTAACAATAAGATCTTCAACCATTACAATAGTTTGCATCGCGATTCGCGATGTCTTGATGTCTTATTGTTAGTTACGCGTAGCCTAAGAACTCACAATCAACGTGTAATCGTTACGTCTCAAACATGTATGATATATTACTGCCTATGCAAGGTAACAATTATATATTTATAAAAAAAACTCAGCACATATAACTTTCTATTGATCGCTTTTTCAGGTATTCGTGTGTGAAGAGTGTGGCTACACCTCTCCGCAGTTCGACACCTATCTCACCCATCTCCGGGTGAACCACCCGTTCTCACCCTCCCTGCTCAAGTTGGCCTCTCTCCCAACGAAGACCAAGAAGATGCTGATGCCCTCAGGGTCCTCTGAATCGTCCTCGGATACCGTAATCCCCTCGCAACCTGCCAACTCAGCCAGTGTCTCACCGTCCAGCTCTACCTCATCCGCTATGTCCTCTGTTTAGAAGCTACAGTATGCTTAGCTTGAATGCTATTTTTTATTATATACATACGTTTCTTAGCCTCACCTCGTTTCGAGTTCTACCGTTATCATAGCAGAACTGTTTCGAATCATTCGTTAATCTTGCCGCTATTAAAATAGAATACTACAAATATTATAGTAACCAGCTTTACTGTGATTATTTACTATTATATTTTAACTGTTCAATTAGTTTTTGTGTACATTGATGAAGCACATATTATACACTCAGCCACTTTTCTTGCTTAACCTTGTCATTCATTCTGCTTAGCGATACATTTGATGCATACATATGAACACTATTGGAATATTTGAGTCCGATCTGTATTATTCTTCACATAATCACTGACTATATTTTCAAAGTAACAAATCTATTCATTTTATTTTATTTCGAATAGCAGTTCAAACAGCTGTAAATCGACACAGAGTTGCGCAAGAATTGTATACTTCAGTATCTTTGTGCAATATGAAAGAACCATAACAATAAGATTTGACAACACATAGCGACAGTCGGGACATTTCTACAGAGCGGAATCAAATATTCCAATAGCCTCACCTAGCCAACACCTTGTCATTCATCCATGTCGTATTATATGTCTCTAAACCACATCCTACGGTTACCTGTTTTTCCTTTTCTTCTTATTCCTTCCTTGCTGTGTGCGTACCGTTGCATCCTGATTCCTTCCGGTTATCGTGCTTATTCTATCCAGCATTATACCCCCCAAGAGAATTATACTTCTAACAATAAGAGTTGTACTACGTTCTACATAATATTGATCATAGTTGTGTGAATAAAGTTTAATAATTGACGTGTTTTTTTTCAAAGCGAAGAGATGTCGACTTCACACAAATGACAATGGTAGAAAGCGGCATGGGTGGTCTTGTACAAATTCGTCACATCATGAATGTGGAAGATTTCAGAGAAAAAATTCCCTAAAATAGGCTTTATAAGTGCTTGAGGGCTTAAAAGCCTTATAAAGTGTACTAACAATAAGCAACACCAGGTTCAAAAAATGAGGGTTCAAATACAAGAAATAAACAGTGAATATAACCCAACCCATGAATTTTTTGTGAACTTCCGTTACTTATCCTTATTACAGTCGAAGATCACAGTTTACTAATCAGTGTGACTACTGTAGATCACCTTGTAGATGACAGCATACGCTGTTGACACATTCCTAAGTTGTGATTATCGTACAGGACCGGGAACACCCCAGGAGGTACAAATTTCCCTAGAAACATTTTATAGGCTGTTAAGATATCTGTGATTGGTCGCAGTGTGGACATTATATGATTCGGTGACCAACAAAAGTTCTCCGAACGCCCTGGTTATTCATTTTCTTGTGGTAACTTTTGCCACGTAAGCTGGAGGAAAAGACATATTTCTGGGGTGTTAAACCTAACAATAAGAGTATCATTGACGTAATCTAATCTACCACAACATTACTGCTACTGTGATTTTAAGCAACTCGTGATTATGAGCTTTACCATATCGATTTTCACTTAACCGGTGGACAATAAAATGATGGATTATGGTAGAAAAAGTAATTATGATTATTATAGTACGACAGTAACCAGGAAGCCAGTATATTGAGTTTACAAACTCTACTGTAGCAATATATCGTTGTTAGTGTCTACCAAATACGGTAGAAATGCGTCAAATTCTTTGATGGTGAAAAAGACAGTGCTCTCCTTGAACTGGCTCAACCTTTCCGCGTAGTTTGGCCTGAATACGTGCAATTTGCTTGCTTACTTTTGATTTAAGATTCTATCAATAGATCGTTGCACAAATGAGCAAGTAACAGAAAACAGAAACAAACATCAGCATGACATAAGGAGAGCCTCAGGTCATCTCAGCCGTGATGTCATCTCCGTGTGAATGACTGGGCACCCTTAATAGCCCCACTTCCTCCTGGCATTCTCAGGACTACCCGCAGGCGAAATGCCTTGATCCACAGTGTCTTCGGCCGTCCTCCCCCTTTGCCTTTTGTCATCTCAGTGCCGGGCTGAAGGCTACACTTTTTGATCACAGCACAAATACTTATCTTTTTCTTTCATCTCGGATGCGAACTGTGAGGCTGTAGATATGACAATTGATAGAGACAAATATTCAAAATTTGAGTATTTTTCTTCATTAATGGTTCACAGTGTGCATCACTTTAAATTTTGAGTGTTTTCTACTCTCATAATTACACACTGCCAAGAAAACGCTCAAAATCTGGGGAACAAACGGGTGTTTCCGTTCAGTTTTCTGACCTTGCCAAGATAAAACGCAGAGGTTGAGTTCTTGAGCGCATTTTCTCTGTGAGAACGCACACAAAAAGTACAGCAGTACCCCCGAATCAATGCCTCCTAGCCTGTGGGGCGGACAAGTGCTGCGATTTTGTAGACCATTGAAGTCTAAAGTGCCCAGGTGTTCTCAAGACCTATTACTTTTCGTAAAACTGTCGATACCAATTGGAGGGATGAAGTTCGTTAGTGAGCCTGTGAAGGACCGAAAGCATCCGCATTGTTGTTTCCATTGAAATTTTGGACATCCTGGAGGGTTCCAGTACAAAATGTTCGACATTCTGTACGTTAGTCACAAGTCAGGAAGAAGTTTGGGATAAACTCAGTCTGCTTTCTGATTGTGAGTCTGGAATTCGCCATTCTTTCACACCCGGTTGCTTCAGCCGGTCTACAGTAATAATAAAGCGATCACTCTTTAAAGGAGGCCGGAAACCGCTAAAATGTGTGTATAACTATATAAAGAAACGGTGGTTTTTCCTCGGAGGATTTACGTTTTCCGGCCCACTTTAAGCATGGGATATGCAAATCTGAGTCCTACAAAAGTTTCACCGCCTCGACATACTGTGTATTACACGTATTGTTCGCACTTACAGTGTTGCATTCGGTTTTCTTTCATTGTCCCCATGGTTCGCCCCCCGCTTACGTTCCTTATCTACACACACTCGCGTAGTGGAGTGCGGAGGTCATTCTGACCTCATCCGTACCTGACAGAAAAAGGGCACAAAACGTGCACAATAGTGAAACATCCGCCGGTTTCAATTTTGTATATTTCTTTGTTAGGGCAGATGAAGCCACATTTGTGGGCGTATTCAAATGCGCAACTGTAAACCCGCGAAAGCAACGTACTATGAACATTAAAAAATGACATACGAAATAAAATCATACTGTTGTTGAATTGATCTGCCATAAACAAAACACGATAGGCATAGAAAGATGTGCCTTTTAGCCAACGAAAGTAGATCAATCCGTTACTAACGGCATGTGGAGGTAGTTAGACTTCCGACGGTCTCAAATTTTCATTTCTTATTGTTAGGGCCCTCGTCGCCACCGACGAGAGATAGAAGAAGGGGAAGGAGAGAAGAAAGGAGACGGAAGATAATGGATAGACGGATGGCTGCTTCTCTGTTTGATAATATAATATTTCTTGTAGCATAAATAATAATATTTAATATATAGTTCTTGTACACACCTAGTAGGAGGGGAAACTATTCTCTGACATAGGTCAAGAAAGCCCTTGTAAAGTTCTTATTGCTGTATGTGAGTTGGTACGGTATGCCGGTGGAAGCAAGAAGCTGTGAATTACTGTACGAACATTATTCAGAGAAAAATAAGTTTTAAATTTTTTATAGTTTATACACTCTTTAGGATTTATGACCATCATTTTTCAAATGGAATTACGAAATACTTAACAGTAACAAAATTAGTGTTTCAAAACACTCAATCACTAATCAGGCTTATTGCAGGCTTTTTTTTCTCTGAGAAGGCATGCTCAGACTAGTAAGTAAAGTAAAGTACTCCCGAATCAAGGCCTCATAGCCTGCGGGGCGGTAACCGAGGGAGCCGGGCCGCTCAGACTAGTAGTCATCATCAAGCTCACACGCAAATTCCCGCTTGCGTAAATTTGTCAGCCTTGCGTAATCTCCCTTTCGGATCTGGTCTATGCCCATGATCATTGCACACATTCGTTATCGCTCGATCCAAAACGGTAGGAAGTTTGGCGGGCGGGTGCCCCTATTTGGGCCCTGCTTACTCCTCGGAGGCACCGCCCCCGGCGTCACGTGACCCCAGATTAGGTGTCGGTTGAGATTTCGGGTGAACCGGGTGCTTTGATACTCTTATGGTATAAATCACCTAGCCTATGATACTCTTATTGTTAGGTCTATGACTCCAAAATTCTGATTTTACCTTATATGTTTATCAAACCCATCATAAAGCACAAGTTGCGAAAATTCAAAAGCAGCTTGGGTCGTAAGCATCGTAGGTGGTGGGGTTTATATCGCACGTTTATAGCTTGCGTGGCAACGTAATCGTAGTATCATAATATAATTTAAAAAAATAAAACTAGGGACTTCGGCGAACTGTGGTAGATTACCGAATACTGTGATTTACAACAGTGACGGTAATGAGTAAGTGAAGCTCCAAGAAAAATAATCCCCCGTAACCCAAGCATCCGGTTTACTTTAAACTCTAAACAATACTTGACAGTTGCATTGTTCTTATTGTTGGCAACAATGAATCCGCATTAGGCGTACTTTCCTCTGTCTGACCTGTTGTGTTTTCATCGAAACATTCTTTCAATTGCTTGGTATTATATTATAATTTTTGCATTTGCTATTATTCGTATCTTTTTTTATAGTTCGTGCTTCATATTTTTCGAATATGTTTGATAGAGAAGGTTTTTTGAATACCCGTGTTATCGTAGTGAACAGCCAGTCGGTCTATCCTAACAATAAGATGCGTTCCAGCACATCAGATTGAGGTAGTTAGCTTTCGTTGGCCCTGAAAATTGCATATCCTATTTTGTATTAGCGAATAAAGCATGTACAAATGAGGTTCTGTAGACCGGCGGAAGATACATGCTGCATTTCATTCTTATGCTTTTCTTCACGATATGCGATTCTTGCTATTACTGGCGTTTTCTTATGTATTTACAAAAACGGTGATTGTGACTCGCTTAGTGATTATAAGACTCGTTCCGTGAATACAGGACTCATTTTGCTGGACTCGTATTGTGATTGCAGGACTCGTTTTGTGATCACAAGACTCGTAAGGACTCGTTATTTATGAGTGATCATCAAACTGATCCGTCTGCTTGCGAGGAATCATTGTGTATGCGATGCGCTGTCCACGAGAAGAGAGTCGACATCCGTGGTCACATCTTCTACTGCGAACACAAGCATTGCACTTGCGAGAAGGTACGGTATTGTTATCATATGCTGCAGCATACTCTAACTACAAATGTATACTACTGTAGCCTTTCCAACTTGCGATTTATCACTGCAAACTCGGAGGAGACACGAATGAAACAAAATGCAATCGAAGCCAACTTCAACAGCATACTTGTACAGAAATAACCGAGCTAGCGGTTGTAGGGTTGTAGTGTAGTTAATGATAGAGCAACAGAATTGACATGTTTTAGTGTTAGGCTTCTCCATGCTGTTTGGAATATGCTGTGTTTCCCATATGAAAGTGAAAATTAGTTCTTTTAATATGTATAAATAGAGACGGAAAGTTATATTTCACAGCACACTCACTCAATGATTCAAAAGCACGATAGTTGACACCAAACACTACTCAATTTTGAACTGGACTGTTGGTGCCACCATCGTGTTTTTCAATCTCTGAGCACGTGAAAGAGAGAATGCCTTCGCCGCGCGTTTCCGAGTTCTACTTTTATTTTCAAGGATAAGCAACTTTCCAGACTTTTAAGTTGATCGAAAACCATCAGTTTGCAGAGGAATTTGTTCAAGTGTATTCCCTGAAGACAAAAAATGGCGGGTCAATAAAACACTCGCTATGAACGAATGAAATTTTTTTTCCGGTCTCCTTTAATGGTTATTTTGTGATAGGTGCCAATACTGAAAGTGATACAATTTTTTTAGTGCCAAAAGTTGTTGAACGAGATTTGCGAGCGACGTCGGCTGCACTGGCGGGCCGACGCACCGGGACAACTCGAAGCCTCCCGTGAGGCAACTGGCGAATTACGGATACGCATAGCACCGTCTGAAGCAACGACGAGAAGCTGCGTACCGAAAAGTAAGGACTTGGCTGCACGAACGCTTTTATCTTGTGCTGATGATATCGTACTAACAATAAGGATACGAATTTTGTACCAGCTGTTGCCTACCAGAACCGTTTCTTGTTTGAACGTCAAGTCGTGTTGAAAACAATCACCGCTTGCTTGGATTTATTCAATCAGTAAATCCCTCTGTTTCCAGTGAGCTTTTCAGAGACCTTTTACATCCATTCAGTGTAAAATGTCACCGGAAAATTCAATGGAAAAAGAGGCCCTTGGCAATCACGAAAAAGTAAAGAAAGACAAAGATGCTTTGTAAATCAATTTTTCAAAAAAAACTTGATCTGACTATTCGACAAAGTTCAGTGGAAATTTACTTCGATTGAGAAATTGTATTCCTCATTCTTATTGTTAGGAAAACAGAGTACTGACAAGTCTGCTCAAAACCAAATATTCCTCTAAAAGGTTTTTGTTAGAACTTACTATTTTTTATATTTTTAATTTGTGCAATGTTCCAGGCATCGCCTTCCTCGCTGATGACACGAGAACGTGTTTGTCCGGTATGGAACGACTGACGGAGCTGCTCTTCCTGTCCTCCGATGTCTCGATTACGACCAAGAAGATCCAGGAAATGGCAATACTCATCATCGAAATGGAACGGCAAATGGTGTCGACCGATCAAGTACTCAGAGAGAAATAAGCCTCAAATGGGCCTCAAATAGTCCTCATAAAAGGCTCAAATGAGGCTCGAAAAAAGAAGCCTCAAATAGCCTTACACGGGCCTCAAATAAGCCGCAATAGTAATTTCAGTGCCTAACAATAAGATACTCATCTTCTTCAGTGCTAAGTATCATATTTCGTAATCCTATTGAGAAAACGAGTGTTATAAACATTCAACATTTGAGGCTTCTTCTTGTGATATCATCACAAAAGCAATTCCTCACTGAAAAAGTGCCAATAAACATGTTCATTCGGAAACTGAGACCTATGCAGAACAGGAAGGTTGGCAACTAAATTATGATAGTCAACAGGACGGCAAGAACATAATTTTTTATTAACACATGTCTTAACATATAATAGAAACAGCAAAGTTAGTATTACAGGTGAGCAGCGATGTGCTAACAACAAAATGAACACTCAAGCACAAAGGAGTGCTTTAAACGCTCAAAGTTCGAGGCTATTGTTTTCCAAGTAGCAAGGAATCCGCTCAGCGTTTGAACGCGACATGTATGCCATCGGCGAGATCGAGCAGCGCTGACGCGGTTCGCGTGTCATCGAAGATGTGACGGTTGGCCGCATCGATGGCACGTGTCTGCTCGTCGGCGGGTGTAACCACCCGACCCGACCAGAGAGACTGAAAACAGAATGGTATTATAGTATATTAAGGTAGCGAATAGCGAATGGTGGAAAGAAACGACTAAATACCAAGTGACAACGGTGGGAACCCGTGAATCTACTACCATTTCGCCCGCAGCACGTCAGAAGACGTCGTTACTGCGATAAATAAACACATAAATAAATAAAGGTGACGCTAGTAAGGTTCTCCCAGATCAAGTCCTCATAGAGGGGGTGCCAAGGGAACCGGGATGTTGTGAGGTATTTGAGCCCAGAGTGCTCAATTTTACCTTGCCGAACCGAGTTAGTTTTGTTAAACTGTCATGACGGAGCTATAATACTATTAACATACCTGACTCCGTTACCTACTATTATTCATTACAAATATCCGACTGTCACTTTGTAATGATATCTTATTGTTAGGTTTCTTTCCAATTACACAAACTTGCTATGACATTCAAATTTTTCGCAAACCTGTGCCGTATCACAAGCTTGTGAACCTGCTATGAACTGCGAAAACTAAAATACGCCTACAAAAATTGAATGTATGGCGACAGTCGGATATTTGTACAGAACGGAGTCAGATAAGCCAATATTACGACATATTGGTTGGGTGTGAACGGACCGGCCTAGAGTACCTAGTTTGCATATGTACGTTACGATTTACATATCCCATTGTTATGGTGCTTACCTCACCATACCAATCGAATATGTATGTAATGTTAAGACTGGCAGAGGTTGTGCGGCATCAGCATGATGTGCAATGTATACATATTCAACCATATCGAATTGTGGTCTACTGCTAACGTTAACCTACATTATCGACGAGGATCACTCCGCCCTTCCGGACCAACGTGACCGCCTTCTCGTAGTACGCCGTGTGATTCAGCTTGTCGGCGTCGATGAACACGAAGTCCCACGTTCCCGCTTCGCCGTTTCGGATCAACTCATCTGCACAACAATAAGATTGCGATGGAAAGCGCGCGGAAACTCGCTGCGACATGCGCGTTTTTCGCGCTTTCAGTTGCACTCATATTGGTTAAAAATGCGGTGGAACCATAATCAAGAGGCTAAAAATCAACACTCATTAATAACAGCAAGTTTCGCCAGCAGTAATATTTCTTTTAATACTTGTTGTTTGGTAAGGAGAATATACAGTATGTTGCTTCCGTCGGTCTACAGTACCTATTTTGCATACGAAAACAAGGATTTCGCTCACGGGAACGAAGAAGTATACAAATCTAACAATAAGACCGGCGGAAGTCCCGCTGTTTCAACGTGATGCAAATATGTATACCAAGTGCATCCATAGCGGATCCAAGGCGGAATTCGATTTTCTTGCGCAGCTCCGGATGCTTTTCGATGATTGGAAGTCCAACCTTAATTAGGATGGAAATGGCTGGACTGTAAAAAAGTATTCCAATACCTTGTGCCGTAATCCTCATAGAGACCAGCCTATGAAACATAAAATACGTTTTCATTGAGCATAATGCTCTCTAATTGTAAGTAATGTTGAAAGAACCACAAAGCCGAAAAGTCACTGGAGTATTGAAAATGCTGTGTCTTATGTAACTTTTTGGTGCTTTTGTATTGTTGGTTACCTGTTTGAGCGCTTCGTGAGAGATATCAACGGACAGTACGTGTCCGTCCGACGGGAGAACGATTGCCCAGGCAAGGGCGGACGCTCCCGTGAAGGTGCCTCAAGCAGGAAGGTGTGAACGCACTTTTTTTACTATGATATGACCGAATAATCTTATGTTTGCTGTGAAACGAGGCATGGCTATGCACATGCAATTTTTTGACGATTTTCTGTCTTTCAAAAAAACACTCAATTAGCATTTATGTCATTAAACAAGGTACGGAAGTGTCAACCACACTTAGGGCAAGCGATGGTTAACGGGGACATAGTACTCTAAAAAGTGAGTTTACACCTGCTTTAACACTCTTTTATGTTGGTACGGTTGGAATTACTAACAATAAGAGACGAAAAGACAATGGTATACTTTTACTCCAAAAATTTCACACCATTATCATGTTTCGAACAAGGGTGCAAAGGGCACGATTCCGAAAAGTGCGTTTATTCTTCCACATTGGCTGTTAATCTTATTGTTAATGAAAATAATGTGTATGTTGTTGTTTAGCACGATAACATGGTAATTTACTAGTACATGGAATTGTTTACTGTAGTTACCAGTAAAAGAATACACACACACAGACTCTGACATTGGTCTCACACATATGTATCTAATTGTAAGAACGAGCAGAAATGCATTAGTGCAAAGCAAAGATAAAGAGAACAGTTTTCGGGCTAGTCGTTGTTACCCACATTATTTGATTTGTATGTACAACTCTATTAGTGAAGCATTGTGGGATCAATAAGCTAATTTCTTAGATTCTGATCACAGACCATACCAATTTCGAGCACTCGTTTAGCGCCAATCAACTCCAAGAAATTTTGCGCCAGTTGATGCATCTCAGGTGAACCGATGAAGAAGGCGTTTTTTGCCTTTGCAAAAGTAGCCTCGTGAAGCTCACATTGTACTGGCAGTTGCTTGATTGTGAGCTAAAAACAGACATCACTTTTGTCAAAATGTGTGTCAATATTTTTTTTAAAGAAAGCATGCGATATTACTCAAAGATAATGAGAAAACGTACCTTGTTACAGTAATCCCTAACCGGGTTCTTGTTATCCTCATAAGGCTTGGTAACAGTCGTCATCTGCAAGCACTCATTGTTAGCTCCATGTTCATTTTGTAATACTTATTGTTAGCTTTCAAGCTCGCTTACTATAACATTGTTCGTGATCAGAGAAATGTCTCAAGATTTGCTGTTCTCTCAGGAATACCCATTTATAGATATTTTCAAGGTCGCTAATAAAAGGAGACTTATTTGTGAGTACAATTGTTATGCATTACAATGATCGCATTCCTTACAACTTATAGCTACTAAAAAAAAGAACCGTTTAACATTCCTGTAAGAGCAGCAGGATAACTAATGAACAGAAAATTTATAATATACTATACAAATTTCTCTACAGATGGTAAAACTAACAGTTATTGTATTGTTAGGTAATGTTTCTGGAACACATTGCTCTAGAGTACATTTATTAGAATCACCTCGGGGACTCAGAAGAACGTCTGCTATAAGATTTCAAGACCTGTTCAAACCTGGAAACAAGAAACAGTTTCGCACTGACTGACAATAAGATTCTGCTCCGGCCTTACAAACACCTAGGGCCGAAGTGGATTGTGGAAAATTGCACGAATATCAATTGCAGATCAGGCGCAATATGGCTACGCTCTAGCATACGGCAAAAAAGCATTTCATCATAAACATTCCTTATTAACAATAAGCAAATCTAAGTAGAATAACAAGGTTTTTGACCACAAAGTATTATAGTTTTTAAGTGTTTCATATGCGTTCTCTATAATCCTGACTAGGTGCTTTGCGGAACCATCATAATTCCGTCTGCTTAATAACAGACCCAGATCAACCTAGGGTGCTTGAATCTTCCCTGAAACACCCATTTTGTGATCCTTGCACATGTGTACGCGCACTTACACAGAAAACGAGATAATCAGGGTGGTGGTGGGGGGAGGGTGAGGGTGTTTCTCAC
>JACMIJ010001460.1:0-12369 GCA_014805365.1 Koerneria luziae
ATGTGTCTCATCGTAATTCTCATTTCAATTGGGCTCACCGTATACTTCAGGTATGCTATTTTAACGTTTATTGCATGACACACTCACCACGACTACTCAATTATCCGACACGCCTTTCGTTTCAGGTTCATTCGTCAAGATGTGCATGTGATGAGAGGTCGTTCTATGTATGAGGTGCAACCATTGAATGAGTGATCATATCATTTATAATTATAATAATAATAATGTACGCTCTACGCCTGGTATGCATTACTTGTAACTCGCCCTCCTTTGCCGGTCCAATTTGTATGGACGAATTGGCCAGGTTTCGAGAGAAGTTCGTATGTATGGGCACCGAAGTAGTCTCGTTGTGCCTGGAGGAGATTGGCAGGGAGGACAGGGGAAGTGTATCCATCGAAGAAGGAAAGCGCAGAAGAGAAGGCAGGTACCGGGATCCCGATCTGGACGGCCGCCGAGACCACGTGTCGCCAGGAGGACTGCAAACAACACAATCTTCTCCATCTACTACCCACGGGCTAGGAAATAACACATTTCCTGACAATAAGAATTGAAGCATCTGAGGAAAATGACCCATCTCATGAAAAATGTTCACTTCGAGTCGTTTTGGGTAATATTTTGAACTACAGTTGTACCAATGGCCATTAAAGATTTACATATAGCAGATTTTCTCTTCTTTTTTTACAACGGATAAGAACCAATACCAACAAAACCATTATGGAGTATTTGAAAACTATCAGAATCTAATGCATTAAACGACGTTCACAGTGTCCTTTGTTTGCCACAGAATGCAAACGATATTTCTTGCGAATCTTTAGGGTCACTGGGTCACCAACAGTTCAGTTCAAAATTGGGTGATGGCACCGGAGCAGTTTGATGACGAAATTTTATAAACTATTTTTTAAGCTCAAAGATGCCAAACACTCCGTTTGGCCAGTTGTGGCTCATTTTATAGAAGAGTCAAACATGAATGGTGATGGTTCGTAATAACAAATACCTGTGCATCAGCAATAGCTGTTCCGAAGAATTGATCGAGGAGGAGATTCTCGAGTTTGGGATTCTTGTCGAATGCCTTCTTGATGTCTCCGAGGAATCGGGAACGGATAATGCATCCTCCTCTCCACATCAAGGCAATGGCGCCGAAGTTGAGTTGCCATGAGAATGTTCGAGATGCTTCCGCCAGCAACATGAATCCCTGTGCATAGCTCACCAGCTTCGACGCGTACAATGCCTGCAATACACAGTCTATCTTCCATGTCTCATCATCAATAAGGGGCCTGGCTGTGGACTCCTGTAGGTTTCCATGTAACAGAGACTGAGTGTTTTATGAGAAGAGACCGAAAAGAGAGCATAACCACCAATAACCACCAATAACACATGACTATGCAATATCTATTTCCGTTTTAGAGTAAGGATAAGACTATATAGGTATGGCAAAAAGAGTATCTATTAACTACTCTTTAGTATAAAATCGGTTATCCTCAAAAACCATATTTGAACGCGTTTTGGATTCCGTCGAAAAGAACGTTCTCACTTACGTGAAAATAGGGAATGCAATTTAATGATCATCAGCTAAAACAATTAGAGAACTAGGCAGAATATCGAAGTAACATCTGGGTGCTTTGTAAGGAATAAAAGTTGGCAATATGCCAATCCGGAAAGATGTCGTTGTGCGATCGCATGATTGCTTGAATGCGAATTTCTAACAAGGTTTCTACTTATTTTTAGCAGTAATACGC
The DNA here is from genome assembly GCA_014805365.1 of Koerneria luziae. Taxonomy (NCBI): domain Eukaryota; kingdom Metazoa; phylum Nematoda; class Chromadorea; order Rhabditida; family Neodiplogasteridae; genus Koerneria; species Koerneria luziae. The sequence continues at coordinate 1,737 of JACMIJ010001460.1, forward strand.
CCTTTAACATTTCTTTGTTCTGCTTCTCACTTTTCGGATATCTTTGATGAATGCGCGTTTATCCTTGATGATATTATCGGCGTTGGTGACATTTCGGGAAAGAACAGAGGCGGCTCGAGTGCGTTCGTCCTTCAGAGCCGAGAGACAACGAGCGAACACTGCCTCACCTGAAACACATAATGATCAACCAACAGGCACAACTACAACAAAGAATGTACTCAAGTTGATCAATCATTCAAACTACAACGAAGAATATGTTCAAATTGCCACAATCACGCAAATCACAACAATACACTTCTTTAGTGCTTATTTCTAGGAACAAACATAACTCTTTGCCAAAACCACAATCTCAGTGTTCATTATGTTGCCCTCGTGTGTATTTAGGCACTACTACGACCCATTCTTAGCTGAATTCCAAACTTTTGGTGTTAAATATAAAGTTGAGCAAAGTAAAACTCCAAGAACTACTGAAAAAAGTAGTTATTGGAGTTTTCAAAGGTGCCACAAATTTCGGAGCTTTGTTACCCGATTGGATACCGTAACCTGGAAACAGTTTACTTCTCTGTTTCGGTGACTTAGAAAATTTCCCCTAATCAATGTTTGAATTTCTATGTACGTAATGAAAGAGAAATATCAGGTGTGTTCTCATTGCGTAACCCGGTATCCAGGTTACGGTACCCAATCGGGTAACAAAGCCCCGAAACCAGCAATTAGCGCTCTTGAATTCCTTCTCCTTGGGCTAATTGTAAGTTGCTCAACTCTGGACCTCGTACCACTTTTAGTGGTAAAGATTTGAGATTTGAGGTTGACTAACCCATGAATGAGTTCTTCTATAGCATACAAACAGTGGATATTGAGCGTACGTTTTCTATTATTATAACAAAAGACGAACCGATGAGAGTGACGGGAATTCCATAATCGAGGGACGCGATGGCAGTCCATTTGCCGGTTCCCTTCTGTCCAGCGGAATCCCGTATCTTGGGGACGAGGGGTTGGCCATCCTCATCCTTGTATCGAAGGATATTCGATGTTATCTCGATGAGGAATGAGTCCAATTCTCCCTTGTTCCAATCATCCAATACCTCCGCCATTTGTTCGCTGCAATACAATTATATCCCCTTTCATATTCCTTATTCATAATAGGAACACTACTAAATAATACTGTAAATGTCAAAAATCACTGTATTTAAAAACCTCTACTCCGATTAGATTATACTATTGAAAAAGTGGGAGGCAGAATCTCTGCATGGTGTGCTGAAGGGAGAAAAACATAATGAAAAGCAGGAAAAAGAAAGTATGTTGAAGAGAAAGAAAGATACTGTGTGAGACCGACGGCTCTGTGGAGGAGATCGTATGCCTCTGCGATCAATTGCATATCTCCATATTCGATTCCATTATGGACCATCTTGACAAAGTGTCCGGCTCCCTCGTTGCCAACCCATTCACAACACGGTTCTCCATCTGCCTTGGCAGCTATGGATTGGAAGATGTTCTTGAGATGAGGCCAGGCATCCGGATGCCCTCCTGGCATGAGGGAAGGACCGAATCGAGCTCCCTCCTCTCCTCCCGAGACACCGCATCCAACGAAGAGAAGGCCCTTCGCTGCCAATTCCTTTGCACGACGCTGGAATTCAATGTTATCAGTAAAACAAATGGGATGTGCACTAAACGAGGATCCCGACAATTACGCAACAGTCGCTACCCAATGTTGAAGGTCATCCCCTGTTTGAAGAACAAACATTAGAATCGACATATTCCGAGTTGCCGCCATCGATGATGATGTCGCCCTCCTCGAGGAGGGGGACCAGCGAGTCGATCGTCGACTGGACGGCCGAGCCTGCCTTCACCAACATCATCACACGACGAGGCTTCTTCAGATGCCTGAGATGACATATATGAATTCCTCATAGACATGTGCATTTCATCCTTGTTAGCCTCAACAAACTGTAGTGTTTATTTACCCGCTTTTCATTCCCTACACCTGGAGTTCTTTCAGTTGGTCGGGAGAATGATATTGTCTGTTCCATCAATGTTGATATTGCATCACTGATAAAAGGGTTTCGGTTGTTGCCACTTTGCCATTCAATAACTACTTGGAGGCGTCAAGTGCAGTCCCCAGTAATAGTCGACTACTGGTTTTCGGTTCTGTTAGAAGGATAATCTGATTAGACGAACTTGACCATTTCCTCGAGCGATTTTGCCCCGACGATCTTCGTTCCCTTGGCTTCGTTTGCCATGAACTCGTCCACTTTGGATGTCGTCCTGTTGAATGCGCAGACCTGGGACAATGTCTCCTGCATAGAAACACACCTTGAATCCATGGTCATCCATGTTGAGAATGAGATTCTGGCCCATGACGGCCAGACCGATCACAGCGATATCACAGTCCGCCATTGTACTCCTGAACATCCTACACCAAGTGAACACACCAATCATCCCACACAACACAAAAACAACACGACAACCACACAACACAACAGTCAATAGGACAACCAGTACCAATTGAACAACGCTTGCTAATTCTTATTTCTTTTCATTCGACTGCGGCCAACAAACAACTCTGTCTACTACGAGGTTCGCAATGACATATTCCGAGATTCTAGAGAAAAGAGGAGTGGACCGACATGTGGGGAGAGACCGTGGCATGACACTGAACATCCAAGCGCACCACATAGTTTGTATCCCAACATAAACTACAACTCCGCCCCTTCCCAACACACACAGACACACACACACACCAAGTTCCCCAAAAGCAGAAAAGGTACTTCTGCGAATACAACACTCGTCATGCGCATACCTCTATACGTAGTAACTACTTTGTTTATACACCAACGATATATATATTAACAACATATTACAATGTACATGAAAAAAGTATAACAATAAGTTGACTGTGATATCATTGAGTGAGTCGTTGTCGTGCCTTTCTCATGGCTCCAATGGCATTCAAGAGAATGAGAGTCTTCCCGTACCGGAGTCCCAGATCACCAGCACACGACGATTCGTCCAATTGGAACAACTTGATCCCGTCGATATCCTGTATTCAAGAGTTGCATTCATTGCATCAAACCGATGTAAAAGTTACTTTTGCTGAGCAAATAACCTCCACCCCACAATAACAAGTAATGCACGAAACGTGTGTCTATAACTACAAGATGTGAGGAACAGGAACAGCAATCCACGGTTGCTATGTGTATCTACACAGAAACAAGTGCACATGTTGTTCACGTGTCTGGCGCAATGTTACATTTTACTCTTTTGAAATTAAAAGTGATCTTGTGTTCCCTTGCTAACTCACACAAGAAGTGACTAGGATCAAACATGATATTTTAGTTGGTGAGTGGGAATACTATTCCAAACCTTCCCTTTAGACAGTCTTGGCACACCACATCGGAAAGAGCAACCCTCTGATGAGGGGAAAAGCTTTGCCTTTATAGTTACGGTGATTTAATGAAAGAGGACAAAGAATTATATTAGATTTCGCAAATCAGTAACAACGTACGTGTTCTTCGAGTAGATCAACGATTTCGCCCATTCCAAATGTCTCCCTCAAGAACCGCGACAACTCCATTGTATCCCATTCGAAGGGATCCGACGGCAGGGTCAGAGTGTCGTCAGGATTCTGAGGAGGGAAGACGCCAATCGGAGAGAGGAGTGGCAGGGACGCGGCGATTCTGCGGATCGGAGAAGAGGGAGGGTGGGATGGAGAGGAAGAGACGGAGACCCCCGGGAGGGCTGAGGAGGACGGGATAGAGACCTCCGGGAGGGCTGAGGAGGACGGGATGGAGATCCCCGGGAGGGCTGAGGAGGACGGGATGGAGACCTCCGGGAGGGCTGAGGAGGACGGGATGAAGACCCCCGGGAGGGCTGAGGAGGGCGAGATAGAGACCCCCAAGAGGGCTGAGGAGGACGGGACGGACACCTCAGGCACAGCAGAGGACGATGGTTCCGAACACTCTCTGAACAACGTTGGACAGTTGCAATGACCATTCCTTCTTCCGAGGAAGTGTACCTGTCCGGTTGATCTTCATCAAACACGGGCATCTCTTCCTGTTCGTTGTTCCCCTCTTGCTGTTCCACCTCTTGCCCTTCTTGTCCGTCTTCGGTTCTACAAAGGAATCCTCGTCAGACTGAATCCCGTCTCTCTCTCACAATAGCGGCCAAGTCGCACCACTTACACTTGTCTGATCTACCCAGTCAACATATTTCTCAACAAGTGCTGTGAATATATACCCATTGAATACTCGTTGTATGATATCCCTTTCCTTGCTAGTGATGGTGCGTGGCCGTCCTCGTCTCTTCAGTTCTACTTCCCGGAGCATTCTCTTTTTCCGAGTCTTCTTTACTTTCACCTGCAACCAAATCAGTTCACAAAGGTAGGGGGGTAGCATGGAGTGGGGGGGGGAGATATGAGGTAGTTCTCTATTTCGGTACCTCTTCACACTCTTTGCCGTGATTCCTTTCAATAGTAACCCAAGCCTTTGCACATCCAAGAGACCAGAGATCGAATTGCAAAGCAAACTCCACTTGAAACAATGAATCGAAGGAAAGGGAGATAAGAGGGTGCAAGTTCAAAACATAACTAATTCCACACACAAAAGGCGTCATCACCGTGTGCTGTGAGGTGACTTATCCAGAACGGAAATCACATTCACATTAGGAATATTTGAAATTTCTAAGTAGGATTGAGACGAATGATGAAATTATCAGGATGACTTACTTTCTAAGGGAGAACAAATATATACAAGGACACCGATACAAGACGAAGATGGCACTTATTCTGGCAGAATACCTCGAGAGTGGCGTGATTGTCGCTTGTTCGTATCCTTGCTTCCTTACTCCTCCTCTTGCCTTTCTTCTTCTTCTTCTGCTCGATGGGAGATTCTTCTGGTGGTTGTCGATAGAGAGATCGGGCGAGTTTGATCTGCTGCTTGATCCATTTCTTCTTCCTTTGTTTCTTCTTCAATGCCCGATATCGAACAGTCCACATCGCATGGATGAATGCCTGACAATGGGTGGAAAAGATACTAAATATGCATAGACAATGCCAATTACTAAATCTAGCTAAACGAGGTTTGGTCATGACTCATGATCAAACCACTTCGTCAAACTTTTACCCCATTTTCGCAGACCAAAAACGTTGGTCAAATGAACGGAACGATCGTTTCTGGTTGCCACCTTCTTCTATCTACAGTAGCTGGGGAACAACACGAATGTATCTCATGACCGCGAAGTGTGCTGGTTACCCTGTGAGTGTTGTCCGACATGGCGAGCATCGTCCTGAGATTCATTTCCCCGATCTGCTGGATGTGTTCCAATTGCAGTTGTTCCACGGCATCCACTCCCTCCCTCATCCCACACATATACACACACGGACCATCCAGACGCTCCAGGGAAAACAAGTGAGGACAACAACCCACACGGAGAAGCGTTCGCTGCAATCATAGCAACTAGAACAGAAGAAGAAGATAACCCATACCTTCATCCAATAGGGAAACTGTGTCGCCCACTCACAACAATACAGCTTCATAATGTTCAAGTAGCCACTTTTCTGAACAGAACAGTGAATATAGAACAAGAGTACCTTGCAGAAGACAGTATTCAGTTGAGAAGATACGATATCCAGGGGAGGATTCAATTTTTCTATCACAAGTTCTTCACTCGTCGCACATTTCAACAACATCTGAAGGATAACAGCCATACATGTGCAATATTATATCATATTATTTCTAGTGAAATACTTTGTATTAGCAACGCATATTATACCAAAACATATAATTCTAGTTCAATCAATGATAAACCGACCAAAATCTGCGTTTTCTGCGGGTTGGTCGCTCTGCTGATAACTAATTGTAAATAGCAAAATGTACCAAGCTGATCAATCAGCTGAACAAGAATAACAATGAATTGTGACAAACTCAACCATCACGTGGGGAGTACTCAAATATTGTTCATAATTATTTTTAGTGTCAATGAAAACATTATTTTTTTCTAAATTTCAAACCCTTTTGACATATTTAGAAAAACTTTTCTTTTGAAAATCTTGTAAAAGAGAAGGTTAAAGACATAATATGAACAAGGAATTGATAGTAGTGGAATACCTTGACAATACATCGAATGGTTGGATACATGGACCCCTCCGGGATGACCTCCGGGAGCAGTCTGACCTTCTCGAAGTCCAGGGGACCGACACAGCATCCCTTATTCACATAGATCGTCGGCAACCATTGATCTGCTGAACATCTCATTACATTCTCGTGTACATGCAACAAATACCTTCGATGGTGTACTTCGGCACAAATTTGTAGCCTTCGGAAGGAGTGAAGACCTTGGTGGCAGAGGAGGAAAAGTGTTCGGGAGGGGAAGGGATGTCGAGTAGGAGAGGGACACGCACCGGGATGGAATGCACGTCCGAAAACGATGGAGGGAACAAACTGTCCGACCTCAAGGGATACGGTAACAACAAAACTACACTAATAAAATATCAAACTTTGACTTAAATCCTCTTTAGTGTTTGACTAACAATGAGCGTAACAGAAGTGTGTCAAGCAAAAACACAATAGTAATGAAAAAGATCGGATACGTTGACGGACCGTATGGAGAGGAATCGCGGTGGAAGAATGTCACAGAACGGATCCAATGTCACCGATACAATATGCCCAATCGATCGAGAGACGTATGCAGGAACCATATACACACTACAACCATATCGAAGAGACTGACAACATACCCGAATGTCCTACTGCGGAACATGACCGCGAGGTATCCCTCGCGACTCTTTCCATCCATCCGCGGATACGGTATATCCCGATCCGAGGTGAACACATAGTCATAGTTCTCTCGCTCCTCAGCAACGGGATCTCCCTCTGCCTCGAGAATGGCCCGTTCGTGTTCCGATGACAGGATGATCTGTGCATATCTCCACTTCAGATCGGGAGAATCATCTTCGGGTCGAAAAAGAGAACGAGGGAAGAGAAGGCGAATGCCGTGTCTCTCACAGAATCCGACAGGAACGATTTCTCCCGAAGAAATGGATATGATCTTCTGTTCGAAGGAAGGAGACAGCACATCAACCACTGCCCAGCCATCGAATACACTCTCGACCACTCCCGGGTAGAATGTCACCTCACGGTGTGCCTCGGTACTCAACACCTATAATACCACCATACTCACAGAGAAAAAAAACACTCTAATTCTGTGTGCTAAACAGGGTACAGGGTATACGGCATCGGAAATATTGACCCCCCCCCACCCGATTTTAAGTGTTCTAAACACTCGTGTTTGCGCATACAAAAATACATGTACTAACATGTGAATCCTGGCAAAAAATGTTGAAAACAAGTATTATGGTAGAAAGAAAACTATCGTACTTCAACCAGAGATCCTTTCTTGAGATTGTGCTTCGGGACGATATAGTTGAATAAGACTTGGGGACATTGATATTCTCGTGCCATTGGATAATGCTGAGCATTGGCGCATTCTACCTGCTGAATATAAGTCTTGTATTAGGTTCACAAGTCTTTTTCATTAATTTCTGACCTGCATATAACCTGCATACTCAATGCATTACAGCTGTCCAAACTACAAAGGAGTGCTACCGGCTTCGGCTATGACTTCCTACCGACGTTCTTTACAAAAACACTACTAATCAAAACGAACATGATTTACACGTGCATATGTCCAATCTACAAGATCGAACAACGATTGGTGTTTGTGAAACTATTACACAAGAAAAGTGCAAGACTTTCTTGCCAACCTAATAGCGAAATAGCATAAAACATAAAAAGTAATGCTTAGCTGGTATACCGGATGGGCGGAACTCCATCCAATATCATGTACAAAGGGCGACCCGAAGTGAACGAATCTGATCTGATTTCTCTCCGATGGAATGACGAATTCGACCAATCCGCCTCCTCGATGAGAGAGAACACAAGACAACCAAACCAGCGAAGGATTCCGCTCGTCTTGGTATTCGAACCAATCTCCACGCTGAACAGAACAAAAAACGATCCTCACTCAACAAGTCAAGTTCTTTTATTTCAGTGATGGGATGACCTTCTAATCAAATCCACTAAAAAAAGGTGCTAAGTAATTTTGCGTACAATGACTTCCATTGTTATGAAACACAATAAGACGGTTGTGATGTATATGCACAACCTCTTAACAATAAGGTACAATAAGTAGGGTTGACCACATTTGCGCCAACTGTTGTTATCTCTGCTAAAAACCCATTTTTTTGGTTTTTTGTATGGTACCTTCCTGAGGCTCAGGTCACCAGAGTGCATCAGGCAGTTCCGCCTTGTAGAAACCAAAATGGAGGTTGTCGATCGGATGGCGCAAATGGGGTCCGCCCAATAAGTAATAGCTTCATTGCACCGAGGAGGACAAAAAAGACGAAACATAATCAAACCTTGAGGAGATCATACAACCGTTTGTCTGCGTATTCGTAGTAAGTGTCCATGATGGGATACTTCTTCATTTCCTCCCTTGACCTGGTATGACATCGGATGTTCTTTTCTTTAATAGAAATCTGGTCGATTGAAACGAATTCCCGTTTCGAATTCTCCAGAAGACGAATGAATAGCATCGTACCGACTGTCGACTGAAACAACACTCGGCATGTATGATGACAAATCGCTCATTGTTAGCAAAAGGGATAAAAAAAGAGCTCCGTTGATCTAACAAATATGCTGGTGACGGTATTTCCTATTGGCATATCTCATTCCGTTCTGCACAGATATCTGACTATTGCTTCATAATCTCAATTTTGTAAGCGTATTCAAATTTGCACAGTTCATAGCATGTTCACAAGCCAGGGAAATGGCATATGATTGCGAACAATTTGAATGTTTTGGTATTTAAAAAAAGCAATAATATATCATTATACAGCGACAGTCGAACATTTGTACAGAACGGAGTCAGGTATGCCAAAAACAGGTATGCCGCCAAGATACTCAAATGCTTTTTGATCACTCTAATACCGACTGTTGTACTTTCTGTATATATTAGTATATCCAGTAGCTTTTACTCTGCTCTCTCTGTATAACACATGACTACTATAGTAAGGCACGTGCGGTCTACATAGCACAACCTTCTACCTCCACCACTTGGGTGCACAACAAGAACATATACCTCAACGAGTGCTCGTTTCCCTTTGAACACGACCTCACAACCGCGGGGAAAAAACTTCTCCGTCACCGTTTGTTCCATTCGATTCACATGTGAGAACAAATTGGAATCTGAGATCGGAAGACCGCCATTTCTCCTGAACAAATAGCTTATCACGTTCACATCGCAGCCTTTACTAAGGAGATACGCAAAACACGGAGAAAAGTATTATAAACATATGCGAAGTCGGACTAACGTTAGATAGGTAGTCCAGTTGAAAGACGGACACTTGTCGGATAGTCTGTAGAAGTCTTCGTCGTCGTCTTCTTCATCAGAGTTTTCATAGAATATTTCCTCCCCGCGCATTCTCATCAAATGCCGCTTCAAACGAGTCCTCCTTAACAATAAGAATGCTAATTCTCAAATTTAGGCTGATCTAACAATGTGAGATCGGTGCTGATAATAGACTTGGAATCCCCAAGAAAAATAACGATGGGGTTATCAATACAATGTATGTGTGTAAAAATATATACATATATATACGAATATGCAAAGACAGTAGAACAAAGGACTTACTCAAGTAGTTCAGTGGGTGATATTCCGAGTTCAAGTGCGAGTGCGTCATCATTCTCATCCATCTCTTCATTCAGATCTTCATATTCATCGATCACACACTGTTCCCATTGTTCTTCATCTTCTTCTTCCATTTTGATGGTTTCCTTGGGTTCAGTATAGTAATAGTCATGGTGTGCTCGACTGGTCTGCGCCTCATCTGATTCTGGTGTTTCTTCTTTCTTAAAGGGGAATTCGCTTGTTGTTGCTTCTTCTTCCTCGACAATGAACAGTTTCCCCTGTTGGGAATCGTCGTCAGCAGACTCATCGTCGTGTCCAATGGAGGCTTCACGTGGAAAACGGTCAGCAACAGGTTGGTAGCATGTGTTAGATGGAGAAGGATCGTGTTCTTCCTTTGAAAAACTAGAATCTTCTGCGGTTTGTTCGTGGGTAAGAGTTTCTTTAGCTTTGTCCTTGTCAGTATCTCCGGCATCTATTGCAGCTACCGCCTTATCTCCAATTGAAGTATGTGCTTCGTTAGTATCCATACTATTGCCAATACAACATCAGTGACGTTTCTCGTCTGAACACGTACATTCGTAGCGATATTGAACGTTATGTTATTACGGCTGTTTGTCGCATTTGTTCTAATAGCTCACACAAATCGCGTAAAAACATGCGAACTATGCGAAAACGTTTAGAAATATTTTGTCACCTTGCTTAAGGTAACATTAACTGACCAAATTCCAATAACTAAAAAGTCTTTCATAATTACCATACTCGCTAAATAACTCATTCAACGTGAAAAAAAATTCGATATAAATATGAGTCAAATATATATTAAAAGGTTCAGCCAACATGTCAACAAAGTTATAAAAACAGGAGTTGCTCCACAGGACCATATCTGTCAGTTTGAACTAGTTCGTCAACGGCTGCGTGCGTGTTTGCAATTTTTGTTTATTAATTAAAGTAT
>JACMIJ010001461.1:0-12369 GCA_014805365.1 Koerneria luziae
GTGAGGGAGAAGCTCCCAGTACTCCATTCCGGACGATGACCACCAGTAGCAGAGGAGAATTTTGGGACCGTGATTCTTAGGCTTGGGAACGGGCTGTGACTGCTCCCCTTTCCCAACCCATTGGGGACTACGACGGTTGTTCGAGTACGAGTCTCACTTCTCGTCTCCAGTGTCGAGAAACTTACGATTCTTCTAGAAAGTTTACTTCTGGATTGGCCTTCTCTGTAATCCCGCAAATTCCTCCAAATATTGGATCGATGGAACCGTTGTAAACTTCACCACATTTTGTAAGCGCTTCATGCCGAAGTTGTGTATGCAGCCTCTTGTAAGCGTTGCATGCGATAGATATTGAACAGTGTGTACGCAAATTAGGTACTGTAAGCAAAGAGATCCTTTTTTTTCTTTTTTGGCATGTATGTTACTAAAAAAGCTACAAACGTGTTGACCACTCCTAAGGCCAGCTAAGTGTGATTGGACATAGCACTTCAAAAAGTGAGTTTACTCTTTCCGTAAAGTACACGTGAAGGTTTTCGTGCAAGTGATTTTTGTATACTTATGGGATCACCTTTCCGACAGCAGATTACTTACCGTAGAATATTTATTTGTCTTCTTTTTAGTTGCGGATAGCTGCACTTCAAACGGTTCGTGGTGCTTTTTGACGATGTGTTACACATCTGAGTGGGACGTCCGCGATATGAGCACACTACTGAATCCGTTGTGCAAAATTGGAAGTAAGCAGTTGTTACTTGCAAAACGTTTTGAGAGCATTCCTAAACCGCCGGATTAAAATTTGCATATTCCGTTGTTTGCTCTTCAAATTCCCCTGTGTTGCTATGCGAATAAGGTACACTAGAGAGCATGAAATGGTGTAATCTGTATGTTTGTGCCATACATTACAATGTTAGTCACAGAACATAATATCTTTGTACAATATCTTTGTATATATACAGAGAAAATTGTTATAATATGGACCGAAGTATAGTTTTATGAAGTCTTTGATGAGGGGAAGAGGGAGTGGGGATGTTTAATGGTTATTGCATACTGCAACCCAATGTTCCTTGAAACTCACACCAAAAGCTAACCTTTGTCATCGACGTCTGCATTTAGACGATACGACAACAACTACCACAACAACGACGTCTACTACAACAAGCACGAGCACCACAACCACAACCCCGGCAACTACCACTACTACAGAGCCACTTACTACCACCGAGCTCACAACAACCATTGAGGAAATAACCACGCCTAGCACAAGTACGAGCACAGCCACAGCTACACCTACCACCACAACAACCACAACACCGACAACCACTACTACCAGTACGAGCACCACGACCACAACCCCAACAACTACCACGACAACTGAACCGCCTACTACCACCGAGCCAACAACACCCACTGAGGAAACGACAACGCCTAGCACCAGCACAACCACAGCCACACCCACCACCACTACAACGTCAACTACTACCACGACTACCGAGCCTCCCACTACAACAGAACTCACAACGACCACAGAAGAACCATCGACATCTTCCAGTACGCCTAGCACGAGCACCTCAACAACGACAACTACCACCACACCCATCCCAACTACCACAACAACTACCACTACGGAAGCGCCTACTACCACGGAAGAAACGACTAGCACAGAGGAGCTGTCGACCTCAACTACTACCAGCATCAAAACCACCACCACCACATCCACAGAGAAAGAGACAACCTCTACTACTACAACAAAAGAGCAGACGACGGCGATGACACCGTCTACCACTACCACCACTGTTGAATTGTCAACGGAATCTACTCCAGTAGCACCCACAGGTAATCCTTTCTTTCTTTATTCCACATTCACATCAATTGAAATGGTGGGGACAGCATCTTCATAATCACAATCGCCTGCTGACATCCATCTACTTCGCAGAATTCATAGCAAGTCCTTCAGAATGTAGAAGGCGTTTACCCCGCCTGCATTCAGGAACGGATCACCAGTGTCGGGACGAGTGGAAGGGAAACGTAGTAACCCAGGTTTTGCGCACCGTGGGGAAATATACACCTCGGCCGGAAAGCATCATGCACAGTCACATGACTTTAAAAAAATCCTGAGCACATGAGTAACTAATTGTTGTTGAGCCGCTTCGAATCTGATAGGGCCTTTCAGGTCCTCCAGATCGGTGTTCTGTTTCGTGGAACGACAGCTCAACGGGAGACGAGTACCCTAACCGGTGCGTCGTGGTGGACGACATGGCCATCTGCAACCCAGGCACCGACTGTCCAATGTGCACATGTTCCAGTAACTACACCGGACAGTATTGTGGCATCAGTAAGTCGTTGCTCTATTGGGCTATATGACTCCGTTCTGTTCCAAATATCCGACATGATTCGCATATATTAACAGAAAACATCACTCCCCAAAATAAAGAAATGCGCAGGATAAAAAAGGGCAGAAAGCCATACTGCCTCAACCATAGCGTTTTGCAACCACCCATTTAGTTACTTTATTTGCATTTTTAGGCAATGTGATAGTAAACAAAGATGACATAGGCATTTCCGGACTGGCGCAAAAAATAATGCATTCAAAGCGCTGCACAAATGCTGCGAATAAGGCAGAAACTATCGGATAAGGCAGCAATAAGGCAGAAACCCTCATTGCAAGGTTTCCATTTGCAGCCCAACAAGCCATTTCTGCCGTCAATTCGATCTTCGGACCTGGAATGTCGCAGCAACAAGTCGCTGACGTATGTATAGGGGCTGCAAGCTGTTTTATTTGCCCCCGTCGTAATAGCACTATTTCTCATGTGAAAGGAAAACAGTGCTCCTTCCAACTTACCCCGATAGTACCTCCTTTCCTCGATAAACTTCCTACGTCATCAATGTCTCATTTTTAGTCAACAAAGATTTGCAACTTGCAAAGAATTGAACCAACATATACTACTTCATAGTACCGATAATTTTCTCCTTTCACTTTTATAATGGTGCGATTACTATGATGGCTGGTAACAAGCACACCCTAACTATATTGCTATGCATCATGTTTCATGGTTATTGTTACTTATTTTTTGTTTATCCTGATGCACGATACAAAATGCGCCGCTTATAACAGAAAACAGTTCGACTCCACTAGGCTCCGCCCACTTTTTAACGGTGAAGCGTAGCCCTCAGAGCCCTCATCCTATTTTACTCCTTCTTTCACATGTGCACATTGTAACTTTCAGTTGTTGGATCAAGCCACTACATATCCGATGACAATCGTCACCCAAATGGCGCCTATTATAGCGTTCCTGTCTCCGGACGAGAAAACAGAAATGAGCTATCAAGCGTCCGAGCTGTTCCGATGGGCGCTTTTTGAACACAGGAAGCTGGATGAAGAGTGTGTCTTCCTCGGCAGTAAACTGCCATGTTTTCTGCGAACTTTTACATTAAATCTCTGTTAAAGAAGGAGTAAACTCACTTTTTAAAGTACTATGCCCCCGTTAACCATAGCTTGCCCTGAGTGTGGTTGACACTTCTGTAGTTTGTTTAGTGATGTAAATGCCAACTGAGTGTTTTATGGAGCTTCGAACACCAAAAAATTGGCAAAAATAACATATGTTTATGCCCTATTTATTCATGTTTCACAGCTAACATAAGACTATTTGGATATAGTGAAAAAGTGCGTTCACTCCTTCTTTAATGGTCGGTGTAGAACAGATTTGCAGCAGCTGTGTCTGTTTTCAGGCGTGACTTTGTCAGTTTCAACGATCCCTCGCTCGGTAACTGCTACACATTCAACCACTACACCGCAAACTACACATATGTGGCCCGCGGTGTTGGGCAACACTATGGTTGGTTGCTGCTCAGAACTGTAGTTTGTAGTCTGAGTGATGTGCCAAGGAAACTGGAATAAAAACATTTTGAAAAAATGCACCTTTGACGAAACAGCATTTGACCCACGTTTTCAAGCACCCCCAGGATGCTTGTTTTCTTTGGAAGAAAGCTTTTCCCAATCAGGGTGGTACATGACCTTTCACAAGTCTATCGAGCAACCTCACACCATGCCATTTGTTTGGAAGCCTTTATCATCGTTGGTAGAATAAATCGGCGGAACCATCACGCTGTGAGCAGCACAGTGCCAAGTATATAAAGGTCTCCACAAACAGAAAACCTTCTTGCAATTAGATTGATACTTCCTTTTGCAGGCCTACGGAGCTCGTTGAACGTCAATCAATCCGAATACGTCCCGTGGGTGGAGACGGCCGGCATCAACGTGTACGTACATCAGATCGGTACCGACGTGTTCGTCGAGAGTCCGTATCATACGGCCAGACCCGGATTCATCGAGCAGATCAGCATTACCAAGGTCAGAATGTTACTTCTCCCGATTAATACCTAATTAGTGTACTTATGACAAAGAGGTATGCATAGGGCTAGGTGCTCTTGAATAGCAATTCGCGATATTTCCTTCATGCAAAGAAACTTACGCGATCATCACTCCGTTGATACATCTCATTCATACACAATATCCCCATCATTGCAATCCTCACGCCACCCTCATTAAATGCTTGAATTTGTATTGCCATACGGAGTCGATGCAAGTCGTTCTACTTGTGCGAGCCGGGCCAGGTATCTGGGACTCTCCAATCCGAAATAATGCACCTTTTAAATCTCAATAATCCAAACTAAGGAGTACTTTTTCTCTATTAGGCATTAGACACAACAGTGGATGCGTTATTGCTTTCTTCATTTTTTCAGACGACGTTTACCCGTTTGGGAGGCATGTACGGTGCATGCGCAAAAGACAAATCGTTTGCTCACTCTTACTACTTTCCAGGGATTTACGGAACTGACGTACGTTTTGTTTACGTCTGTAAATTGATTATTTTCGGCGAGGCAAGGGGAAGCTACTGCGTATCCTATTCCGTACAACATACATAATAACAACAAAACATAAAAGTCTTCAGCTTCTGCTATGCAGGGCGTCAAAGCCCGACGTAGCGCCATTTATACGTAAAACTTTTGTCCACCTTTATTGTAAGTGTAAATATCTTGTATGTTGGCATGGCATTGAAGTAGCTTTATTTAGTAAAGAAAACAGCATGTGCATACGTGAATGCTTCTTTTGCAGCGTCTTGTGACTAAGGGTTTGCAAAGCAAAGCAAAGTCCTCCCATACATACTTAAGGCACTTCGGCTGCATGACTCCTGATTGTGGGAGGGCCAGGACACTTGCAAGCAATAGGACACACTTGGAATTTGAACAAATCAAAAATTAATAAATGTACATTTTTATTGATCGTCGAAATACAATGCTTCTTCTAGGGATGCTACCGATCCTGCTACCAAGATATGGCGCAGCTCTTATGTGGCTGCATGGACAACAACTATCCGATGCCGGCCAATGTCACCGCGTGCACGGTTTCAAAAGGTATTTCATCTTATTCAATCCTGAGTTTTTTTTACTGTCTCTATGAACTCCTACTACCTCTACATACTATGTTCAGCTGACTGTCTGAAAAACATGACGACGACGAAGGGCGATCCCTCGCTCTGGCCGGAGTGTCGATGTCCGCCACCCTGCTACGAAGAAGACTATCAAATAACCTCTTCGAAGATGCCTTATTCCGCGGCCGTAAGTCTGCGTTGCATATTACAGGTTTGCACTAACAATCGCATGTACTGCACAACACAATCTTTACTTTCAAACAGTTATTCTCTTTCGCTTCGGCTCGATCACGGTGCCCACCACGATCAGCAGAAGTGTCAGGCAAGACGATTTTCTGTCGCCGGCACCCTTTATCGCAGTGCTGAAGGAGTCTTCCATGGGCTCGACTGGTCCAACATGGGTGTGAAGGTCAACGTTATCGGTTTCCACCACTCGAGTAGGCCAATCAGCCGGTCTCATCATCAACAAAAGACCATTATAATGACCAAACACACATGGTGCCCTATTATTCCTCACCGGCTCTCCTACGCGCTTCACTTACCTCGGACAAAAGGTATCCTTGGACCGGAGCCCCACCATCGAGGAGCGTGGGGAAGTGTAAACCGGTTCCACAAGTTCTTCACGAAGAGGTCAGTCGGAATGGGCTCAAGCGCCGCCTGTTCGCGTCATGCGTGGAGCCAGCCAGCCATGGTTTGCAGACGCGAAACCTGGGTATTGATACTGACAGATGGGAAGAGACTTGGAATGTCGGAGAGGAAGATGATGATAAAGATGACTGGTTTCACGCTCCTAGACCACAGGATATTCGTGTGAGAGCCATGGAGAGGATATGGATAGTCAGAGATGTAATCTGGACGCGCCGAATACTGGAATGGGTGCGGACGTGGTCGGCCAAAAACGAGATGGCGAGACGAGTTCACCGAGGACCTTGGCCCAACGTTTCTGAGATGACGTTGATGATCCCCGATGGAAGAATTCCATCGCCCGCCGAAGACCCTTCTGATTAATGAAATAAATGAATGAAATGATGTTCGACATTCCTGTTCAACGATAAATCACGTTGAAGATTCCACTGTTTACATTAGTACCGTCCGAAGCAATAGATTCCATATGCTAACAATACGTATGTATAATGGATTACACTACATACTAATAAATAAGAATTATGTTCAGGGCGGAAAGTGTTTCAATGACACCGGCGAGCCTTGCATTGATGACACCTCCACCGAAGTGATTGTGTATTTTGCGTCGACCACAATTGACGTTCAAAAGGAAGTTGCCGTGATTACAGTACGTCCACCTTTTCCATCGACTGTGCCGATAATGAGCCCAAATACACTAAGCAGAACAAAACGAAGAGTTATTTTTTTTACGAATCTAATTTCCTTTATCCCTAATTCATAATCTGACGCAAATATCCGGTTTTCATTTATTGTTCAATTTTGCTACCGTAAGATGTCGACCAGAAAAATGCAAATTCATTTATTATAGTTTAGGAAGTTATTTAATTTAGTTTCCCAAATTCTGAGAGTTATCCAACTTCACTTAGTTGTCCAACCTCATTCAGTTATCCAACTTGCTATCCCGTCTGGGCGCCATTCTTGGGGTGGTCCTCGGCACATCGGCCATGATGCTCTTCGAATGCTTTTTCGCTTGTTACGCGCTTGCTCGAAAAGACCAAAAGTTCGCACTTGGCAAGAAAAAGAACGCTTCGTGGAGAGACTACGCACAGAACTAAGCGCACTATTCAACGTATTGTACATAGAAATCGGTCGTTCGTTTGTTGCACGTGTTTGTACATAAAGACAATTGCCACAATGCTGACATGTTTCTTCAGTCGTAAATTCTGCTTAGCCCACATTCTTATTTACATACAATCGCGTATTTATCAGATCGCCTTCTATTGTAATACGTGACCTCGTTCTGCACAAACATCTAACTGTCGGAAGAACAGTAGTTGTTGTTATGATCTTCCCAAAAACACACAATTCTTTTAAAGGAGGCCGGAAACCGTCATTTCGCTCATCATGAGTGTACTATTATATTGACCCGCCACTTTTGTGTTTAGCATATTCCTCAGTGAAGATGGTTTGTGATCGAATTGATTCTCCACGTCAGCCAGGACCAATATACTGTAATTGTTATCGTTTACTGTACATAAAGGTGTTTGTTTGCTCCACCACAGTTACTTCCACGCCTTACTATTTTTCCTTTTGTAAAAAAAAAGGAAAATTTCTCCTAGTCTATAGCCTTACAACGGCCATTCGCGTAAGATTCGAGGAGAAAAAAACAAGAGCAATGTGTATCTCTGAACAAAAATGTCACGGTGTTAATGCTTCACAAAAGTAATTGTATGCAGTATCGAAGCTAACGTGTTGAAAGTATGCTTCGGGTGCAGTGAGCGATCGACATCCGCAACTACCGACCGATTGCTCTCTCTATAAACAGTTTCCCCGCTCACAAACGTTGCGGGTCTCTCACACAGGCATCTCTGCCACAATGCTTTTGCAGCTCCCTTAAACGGGGACGGAATGCTAGAAACTTTAAAAGTATCATATCAGTGACCTTTATTCGCAATCGAAGGAAATGCTGAAAGTTGACATTTCCTTTTTGTAATTGTGTGCTTTAATGAATAGAGCTTGGTGACGAAGAAGGACGGAATTCACTCTTTGCTCGGCGTTGTCATTGGTTCTGCCCTAGATACATCCTAATCAGTGTTTGGAAAAAAGTGAGCTGCAAGGATGCTGTTGAAGGGCGGTTTGCTGCTACTCTTCATTTTGTGTGCAGAAGGCAACGAATGTGAATGCCATGGTATGTCATATGAGAGTTCGCTTTACATAAGTATATGCTGCCACCATCAACTCCAATAATAACATTTTTAGAAAATGTGAACTTCCTGTTGTTAACCATGCACGATGGTGCATTTCCTGGCCCTCTCAGGACTTTCCGAAGTCGAAAATCCTTGGAACGAGAGAACTTTACCTTTTGATGGTGGACAAATATAGTGTACTCGTCATATTATCATTCTTGACTTCGTTCTGTGCAAATATCCTACTGTTACTGTATAAGTTAATCTTACTGTTATGATTTTTTTACAACTACACAAAATTTCTCGTCAGTAGTCTTTTAGCGAAGCAGGCGTGCCTTCACCAATTCTGTTCCAGGCAAATGCGGTGACCCGAAATTGGATTGGGTGACAGATTGCCCTGAGTACGGCTACGATTGCCAAAGATCGCATTCCGCACTCACGTTGTTCAGGAGACACGTCCACGGAGGCGTCGTTACCCTCAAGGTGATTCCAGCTAACACATGTTGTTAAATTGGAAAGCTTAATATGCACATGCGAAATGCGTTTTAAACGGGACGGAAACCGTCAGTTTTCCCAGGAATTTGCTTATGTGTATTCCCGGAACACAAAAGTGGCGGGTTAATAAAACGGTCGTTAGGAACAATTTTTTTGCGAATGAAATGACGGTTTCCGTCACCGTTTAAAACTTGGCCCAAGACTTATTGTTAAGCTATAAACTGTACCTAAATCAACAAACAGCGAACATGATTCTTCTCAATTTCTGGCGTAATTGAAAGAACAGATGAGAAAAAAAACGGGTTCAGTGAAGTAACAGTTCTCAATTTAGTGTGCAGACAGTAAGGCCACCCTGTTCGTGAAAGGGAAAAACCAGCGGAAGCTCAAATGTCGACTGAGTTCGAGCAACTGGAAGGGAAGCGACGGATGCGAGCAAGTCCAGTCTGCCTTATGCGCTCTGTGTCAGTGAAACAGTCTCGAAAGCAAGCATACCATAACATTAGCTTACCCGACTCCGTTCTGTACAAATATCCTACTTTCGCCGTACAATCAAATCTTATTGTTAGGCTTCTTCCAATTGCGCAAACTTATTTAACATATTCTAATTATTTGGCAACCCTATGCACTTTCTCATGTTTGCGAACCTGCAACGAATAGCAAAATATTTAAATAATTTCACAAAATTGGTCGTATAGCGACAGTGGGCGAATATTTGTACAGAGCGAACTCAGGCATTCCAAAAGTACAGTGGCATTAGGACGACCAATTTTTTTTCGAATAAGACCGGCAGAAACATTAAAAAGCATCATATTTCTGCCGGTATTATTGGCTTATCTGACTCCGTTCTGTACAAATATCCGACTGTCATTATATATTCAATTTTATGAGCGTATTGAAGTCTGTCACAAGTCAGTGCAGATTCACAAGCTTGTGAAATGACATAGGTTTGTGAATAATTTGAATACTTTGGCAAATATGGGTAAGTGGAAAGAAACCTAACAATAAGAAACCATTATAAATCGACAGTCGGATATTTGTACAAAACGGAGTCAGGTAAGCTAATAGTACTTACGAGGTGATCTTTGAACATATTCAGCATGTACAACCTGCTCTACTCGTGTTCCCGGTTTTTTGACTATCGATGCTGTGTCGGTAAGCACCTCAACATTACGTTATTCTTACAAGCTTATTACTTATACATGCATACATATATGTGTTCATTACATATTACACTTTATTGTGAAACTTTCTGCATTATCACTTTTCCTTCTAACAATAAGTTCCTAATGGACATTAATTTGTATATACGTATGCATGTAGTACACGTAAGGAGGCCAAGCAACCAAAGATGTCTTGCAAAATGCAATTACCAATTTGCATTTGAATCCTTAGGTGTTGATCCAAACAATTTACCAGCAATTTATTTATAGGTTTCCGTTCTGCCCGCGATGGAAGGGAGAGCGTGTTCGATTGGCTTCTGTGATGGCGTCGGTCTCACTCTCGTTGGCATTGACGCTCAGAAGACAGCGACGACCATCGACGGCAATGTGACATGTACGGGCAACGGATGGATGGACAGAGATGGACGGGTGTATAAGGACGCCATATGCACTTATAACTGTAAGTTGGCACTAACGATAAGGATGAAGAAATAGATTTCAGCAGCTTTGCTTAGGCGCAATACTATTAGCATACCTGGCTCCGTTCTGTACAAATACCCGACTGGGCATTTTTAAAACTGAAAACTTTTAAAATTTGCTACTTTCATTTCGTACTTTGACTTTCAATTTCATTTTCGTTGCAGGGTAGCAAAGACCGTGTCAGCAATGTATTTTCTAAATATTCCAACATACCTAACCGTTACGGGTTATGCGAGTTCTTCGAGAGCGAATCTCGGTTTCCACATGCTTTGCTCTTTAGCGTGCCCGTCTCTGACTGCCGCCCCACCAGCTTCGGGTACTGTGCCAACCATCGGAAGCGGAACAAGAGCCGTCGACTGCCCCCCGAACTCGGAGTTAACGTATACGGATGCGACTGGAACTATTCGACAAACCCAGTACAGTCTCATGTGTGGCGCCAGTGGAACCTGGGAGCTGTACGGAGAACAGTGGAGCGCGAACGACTTTACGCTGACCACATGCACCACTTGTACGTTATCCCCATATTTGAACTTTTGCGCGGTGATCCCATCGATAGGCTGGAACGAAAAATAACATAAGTTAGAGTCAACTAGTGTTTCTTGGTACCTAACAATAAGACAAATATGACATTCCAAGGAAAAAAAGGTGGCTTTTCGCGGCTCCGCAGAAGATTTTACTTTGTGAGTAAATATCATATGTACATATGTATATTTTCCAACGTATCCAATGTTCACAATCATCTATGATCGTATCTTCATTGTGGGCAACATTGCTTCCAGTTGGAACATGTACGGCGACCATCTCGCCGCCCGATGACTGCGACGGCTGCGTCCGCCCCTCTTCGAGAACCTTACAGCTCCGAAACGGCAATATTACTCTATTGTCTTGCGACGATCCCGAATACAGCATGGTTAGTTTCACTTGATGTCAACAACCACAACATGTCGAGGCAGAGCAGCTTTTGATGGTTACAAATTAGCATACCAATAATAGGCAGAAGTAGCTTTCGAGGTAAAGTGTTGTTGATCTGCCCTCTATAAAAGCTTACATATGTGACTGTGTGCGAGCATTTTTATTTTTATAATAATATAGCAAATGTTTAAGTTTGGAACTGTATCCGGGAGCTCATCTGGCCAGGCTGGCTATATACTATGCAGTGGAAACGAGATCGAAAGCTCGGAATCTTCCGGTACAATTACCAAGATTGCGTGTAAGAAGAGTAAAGGTTTGTTCTCTCTCGCTCGCTCTCTCTCTCGCTCTTTCTCGCTCACACACACACACACACAAAAAAAAAAAAAAAAAAAAAAAAAAAAAAATTAATTTAGTTTGTTCGACGGATATTGGTGACTATCCTGCGTCAAATATTTGTGCGGATGACCCATCTCTGTGTTCCACACCGATCATTACGTCTTCTTCGATCACCTGCAAACCAGGTACTTGAACAAAGTTCCTAATAATGATAATAACAGAATAATCTAGAGGAGAGTCCCCTTGGCACAAGTAAAAAAAAACCCCAGTATTCAAAAAGTGCCTTTACATGTTGCCTAACGGGTGTTTCGTTTAGGAGCAGCATTGGTCTATACGTCAGACGGTGGTGGTGTATTCGTTTCGGCAGGCAATTTAACTTGTTTCGATACGGATCGTTATTATGACACTGGCTTGCCAACGCGACAGGCAAACGGCCTCTCCGAAGTTGTATGCGTTGCGAGTAAGCATACTGTACTTGCAAAGACACACCATGCTGGAACAGTGCATTTCGAAAATTTACATTCCCCGAGTAAAACTTATAGCGAGCGAGTAAAACCTCTGTTATACCGAGTAGAACCTCTGTTATCGCATGCAAATTAGGTTCTGTAGCCCTGCGGAGGCAGCATGCTATGAAGATATTACGTTGATCGGTAATTTTCTGGGCACTTGCCTCTCGTCCTCTTTCCCCAATTAAATTCGCGAATCTTCCCAATTGCTCCACGTATACGGATACAGTAACCGTTCTCCCTTGTA
>JACMIJ010001462.1:0-12359 GCA_014805365.1 Koerneria luziae
TAAACTAAAGTCCAAATGAAATTGAACATCGGACCAGGATGCGTGTCACTGCAGAAACATTGCATGGGAAGAAGGAGCGATGCCGAAAGTGTTTTGCTCCTTTCAAAAATGTACGTCTTATTGTTAATTTCTAAAAACTGTGCTGCTAGGATGAGCCTAAAATATAAGTGTTTTCAATAACCGTTACTATTTGAGTGTTTATGATACTCATTGGTAAAAGAAATGAGCCTTTTTTCAAGCATTCAAGCACTATTGAGGCTTATTTCTTTGAGTAGCAGTTGCCAATTGTCTATTAATTCTTTGGCCCCTAAATCTGGTAACCAGGATCGACGTAGTCTCAACATGTTTTTATCGCATTTTCCCCACATTCATTTGTAACTGCTTGATGCTCACTCGAATATTTCATGATCTTGAACGTCTCGAAAACATCGCCGACACTTCATTGAACATCACACTTGATTCTCTTACGTATTCCTCAATTCTTATAATAATTCGGAACAGAGAAGAACGTAGCCATTCAAGCTTAGCGAATGATACGTTTGAATAGGAAATGTTAGCCGAGCCAAAGTCCGATGTTTTTTTCTCTTACTGCTAATTTATGAATCAAGGCATGAGATACGGTTACATCTAGTAGGAAAAAAACATGACGTATCTTCATTGGCATCACAGTTCAGAAGGAAACGCGTTTTATGCGGGAGGCAGTTTTTTTAATGACACGAAAAACATTTACACCGGGGTTTCGTCACGAAAGAAGAAGTAAAGAACAGAATTGCTCTTGATCTATTGAAATGCATTCAATTAGTCAAAAGCCGTTTTATCTTACCTCTAGCTCAAAAATAACGTTACTAATGGAGGAAAGGTCACCAAAAAGGTCAGAAACTAAAAAAATATGTTTATTATACATCGACTTGAAAATAATTTTTATTATCAATTACCATCCTCATTCGCATCACTTTAGATTGCTCAGTTGAGGACCATAAGATGGAGAACGAAGAGTTCAAGAAAGAAAGCCGCGGTTCTCGCGGTTCAGCTGCGGCGCGGTCGCGTCGCGGTTCGGAACGACAGACTGGAACAGTACGGCAAAACTCCCACGCCTCACATGTACGTCAGTGGTGCCGCTTTTGCGGGATTCTAAAGTGGATATGAAAAGAGTGGATTATAGGGAGGATGATATATGGGGTGGCTCATCAAGGGCTTCTTTGCGGTGCATGCTTACTTCGGTCTGATTTTTTTTTTTGTATATGTATGTTCAATGTGGAACAAATCACCAAATTGATAGAATATTTCAGTGAAACAGAGAAATAGAGATATAATACATCAGTTACAGTAGTATGTATGCAACAGTGCCCTAACATAACTATAACAATAAGATTAATCATACTTTTCGTAGCCGTCATTTCAACTAATGTTCCTTTTTCGTATTAGCACAAGCATGCTGACGCGCTTATACAAGAACTACGCATCTTTACGAGTGTAATCAGGCTTTAACGAAAACCGGGTAGTGGAACTACTCGTGAATAATAAGGGTGAGTAGTAGTATAAGAATACGCACTGAACTATCGTCATGGGGTCCGGGTTTAACAGGATGATCAGACAAAGAATGATAAACAAGCAAGACAAACCAACATAATGTAAGTTTTTTATAGAGACTTTGCATGACTAATGATTACTATGAAACCATCTTACAATTAATTATACAAGTATAGTCATAGTCATATAAGTTAGTTATGCAAGTTCATTATCTCCAATCTTTGTAATTATGACAAAAATAGAATTGAGTTGTTCTTCTAAGAGTGATTTGACGACAAGGTTATGGAACTTATCGTGAATAATAAGGAGAATAAGAACCACGCTTGATTCTAATTGTGAGCACAATAATATCTCCATCGTAATCTTCAGAACACGCATCTTAATCTGCAAAATTGCAGAATGGCGCACCAACAGGCGAACTGCACGTGGTGGTCGAGGAAGACGATAGCCAAAAGGCGTTCAGCCGGCACAGCACGACGGAAGCTGAGAGCGATGACGAGGAGACGCATACGAGTAGGATCTAGCCGGAATGCAGCATCGCTCATGGCCCCCACTAACCAAGCAGCATGCCAACTCGCAGCATATCGTGCATGTAAGTGCACGCTCTGAACACAATGAATGCAGTTCCGTAGATTAGTGAAGGTAGCATACTTTTTGATCTTCAGATAAAGCAAAGTTTTGTCCCGTTTCAAAGCATTTTGCCTGCCAGAAAAGGGCCAGAATGAATTCGATAGGAATCAATTAATTATTGTTTGAGTCAACTCTCATTGTTAGTATGTTATCTTTCGTGAAAAACACATTGTGTTTTTATAGTTTGCAATACAATCATCCTATTGCTAGAGTTGCAAAAACCAGCTGTCTTCAAAAGTTGCAAGCATTGCACTTTTCAAAATACTTTGTAGCTAACAATAAGATTGTGAATGGGCAAAATTTATTAGGTACGGAAGCATCGATAACTCACAATGAGCATGAAATGTTATGTTTGTGCTTCAACACAGTGATAATGTTATATCTGTTCGTATGTCGCGCAATTTTAACCACCTCTATTTTTCACTATAACTATTCTTATGTTATTTTCGCGCTGTTCCACTTTATGTTATTCCTGTTTTTATTCGTTATGTTGTTTGCCATTAATGTTCAATCACCACATTTTCACAGGAAATGAATGCTTTATTCTGTTATTAAAATCGCCTTTAATATTAACAACTTTTTTTATTAAAGAAAAGGAGGAACCTATTTCAGACGCCAAATGTCGACGGACTCACGGCTTTTACTAGAATCGAATTTGTCTCAGTCCGCCGGTTCTATTCTGCATATGTGTTCTTGTTACTATTTCTCGTTTTCCATAATATAATATGATGATACCTCATTCGCTTCTACTCTAGTGCATTTGAATACTTATTCACTACAAGTATGCCAGCTAATAGTGTACCTGTAAGAAATCAGAGATAGGAACTTGTGACGAATATTGTGTCTAAATGTGCCTAATACAAAATTGTACAGTTTAAACGATATACCGTATCCCACCTTTGAATATGTTCCTATAGAAAGGTATTTAACTGGAGACAGAATCTTATTATAACTCGATCGACGAACCTATAATTAGTAATTTTAGAAACAATGTGTAATTAGGGAAAAAAACGAAACGAAATAGGTCACTGGTCCGCTATAGAACATTTGTGTTGCACTATGATGCGTTTGTAATTGTAAGGTACATTTTACTTGTGTGCCCAATTACTATCTCCATTCTTATGTCGCTTCATGTGTATTTATGAGTATGAGTAACATAGCAAACGGAACCTCTACAACTAACAATAAGATGACATTGTCGAGCTTCTTTTTGCCTAATTGTATATATTTCGTTTCTCAGCGTTCACTGTGTGCATATGCGTTCCTTGTAGGAATCTCAGAAACCCGTTCTTTGCATATAAACTCGTGTTTTATCATTGATTATTATTATTATTACTGTTTACAAATAACAAAGATAAACAATGTCAGCATTTATTGTACAAATATATGCAATGCTCGTCGTTCGAGATATGAAAGGAAAGTTGGTGACGAGAAAAGACGAGAAATAAGGAATTGGAGAAACCAGTGCTAACAACAAGAATACTTAAAGGAAGCCAGAAACCGTCAATCTTCGGAAGCAAAAAGCACTATTTCCTTACATAGTTGCCTCCTCATAGAAGTTGCGAGTGTTTTACACACGCATTTCTGTTATTATAGTATGGAACAACGGTTTCGCAGCTTCTTTAAGATGTGAGACCAAGAACAAGTGAAATGGGCGAGTTGTGAATCCAATGTTTGCCGTTACCCGACGTGTGCAACCTCGACGTGATTTTCACAATACCAAATTTCACAATTACAACACAACGACACAATTTCCTCTAACCTATAAAAGCATTCAAAAAGGTTCATACAATGAGGTCTGGAGCACCCAAATCCTAGAAGCAACCAATGGACATCACAACCGATCGAAATGAGACAAGACCAAAGACCAGAGATCAAAAATTAGTTATTCCACGACCGTCTTACTAATCTCGAAAAGACGCGTCTCCTGATTTGTGTCGCGTCGTCCGGCATCATCACTGCAAAAGAGCAAGATTATTTGTGTTTCAAGAGTAGCTTAATTTCCTTTTAGTCCATTTATTCCGTAATCAGTATTTAGTAAAAGTTTCATACTATACATAAGTGTGAAGGGTGTGGCCTGTCTCGGTCCGTGTGAATGACTGGGAACCTTCAGATTTAAGTAACCCAACAAGGTCCTGGCCCAACAACATTTAGGACTTCCCGCAGGCGAAATGCCTTGAATACGGGGGACTTTGTTTTGCTTTTTGTGCCCTATCATTTCCAGTACATCAACGCGATTCCGCTTACCGTCGCGTTCGTGACGCTTTTCCGCGCGCGAATCGAACATCGAACGCACGGCGTTGAAGAACATCCGGAAGGCGTAGTCGGGGCGAATCGCAGCCAGATGACCGGCGTACCTGGAAGATCACACATTGAATCAATTACTAACAATCAGATTCAGGCTCATTTCTCTTGAATCCACACAGTTATATATTATTGTAGCGTACAAATCGTAAACCAATTCTGTTATTGGCATACAACCTTAAGGTTTATAAATCGTTAACGTAATGCGTTCTGTAGTAAAAAGATAACATTACGTACGGCTTCTTTTGATAGGCTAGATTCTTGAACAATTCAACGTTACGCACATACGTTGATATTCTTAACGTTGGCAAGTAATAATATTTTCGGGGTACTATTTTGTTGAATCTCTTCTAAACTTAAAAGCACCAGTTGCAAAGGATTACGGTAATCTATGGCCATGGCAAATGCTTTTTTCCTAGACGCAATGCTTGCTCATATCACCCTCACATTTTGGAACGTATAGATAAGGATTAGCCATCCTGACCTTCAGCTTAATTTGGCTAAGCACCTAAAGGGTGCTGTGATTTTTGAACATTCCTGAATACGTTAAAATTAGAGAGCAGAATAAGATGAACTATGCGTAATGGCAGAAGAGCAGCCAGTAGAGATCTAGTACCAACTACAACACACGAAACGTTGGCCATTAGACAGTTATGGACCATCTGATGCGTACAACAAGTTACCTATTATAAAGTAAAACACTATTTCTGCTGCAAAACGAATTGTTACGTTTCTCCGTTGTTTGACCAAATGCTACCCTTTCTTGGCTGACTAAAAATATCATTCTGGTATTTTTGTGTTCCGTTTGACGAGTGAAAATTAGTCTTACTTCAATAATAAATGATGTACTAGCTTCTCTTCTTCTTAAATGTAAAAAGGTAAGGTTATATTGCAACACTGCTTACAAGGTAAAGGCACATGACACCAACCAAAATATTTACATTCGGATTAGCGGCGACGTCAACGTCGAACGTTATACTGTCAACAAGTCCACGTTAGTATCGTCTTTGGCATGTTTGCCAAAGGAAATTAAGATTAGAAATAAGTAATTTGCTTAAAATGTGTTATTGCGTTACCTCGGTGCTTCTTCCGACATCATTGGGTCAGGTTGAGGCTCGGCTTGTGAGAGAGCGAGGAGCGCGAGGAGAGTCACGACGACCAGAGACAGCAGAGACATTGTGCGATCGAGGAGACGGTAAGGCGACAAAGGGGTACCTGAACTCGGTTTTTTAAAACTTCATTTGAACTGAAAAACACGCATATACGATATTTAAGAAATCAGAACGCATAAGGCCGGAAATGTATGAGCGTGTAATGATAGAAATAACGAGATAAGTGAATCATTTTGAGTGAAGGAAAAAACGGCTTGCACAAGTGCACATCAACACCACTGATAGAAAATTTTTTTTTAAAAATAGTAAAGTATATTAACGTAATTTAGAACAATGCATAAGAACACAAAGGAAATACTGTAATTAGAGAGCATCTGGTGAGCAAATGAAGCTAACAATAAGACAGACATGATGAACCGTCTGATGAGTGCAACAAATTACGTATGATGCGATCGAACAATGATATGATACAATCAAACAATGCACGATCGGCTATCCCCCCGTTGAGGCTATGGAAAATAAATTTTCAAGACTATCCTGTAGTGTCGTGAACACAACATTCACTCAAACTCCAACTTTTATAGTCATCCTTACAATTAGAGACAAGAGAATCAGACAATTAGAGACAATTAGAGGCTACAGTAGCTATTCTTCAAACGTAATGAACACTTCCATGAGAACTAGTTCAGAGACCAAAAAACACATATAAAAGGAAATGGTCGCCTGTGCGCTTATCAGAATCCCACTCACACGCAAAATCACATTTGTGTAACTGCAATAATTTGAAAAAGATAGAACAACGAGGAGGTGCTAAAAACGAGGAAGTGTTAAGGCGGAATCAAAGTGGGATACAACGACCTTAAATTTTCCAAAGTGTTCCTGGCACACCAGGAACCCTGTCGAAGAACCCCTCTGATCACGGGAGAAACTTTACCTTTTATTTGTTACACCACAACCATATAACCCGACCCCGGAGGGATGGAGCGCGTCGATTACCGTAACCCAATAAAAGAAGCCTGTACCGTAAAAGGTTAGTGTCCAGCGCAGTGCAGACGAGAAGAGAATCTCATAGATCAGGGTGCACGGCTTTCTACTTTACTCGGAAAGAGAAATTAGCGCTCTTCAAAGTCAGTAGACGGTTGAGGAAACAAGAACTACGCAACGCTGAAGCAGCGAACGTCTCATTAGCAAGTCAAGTTCTTCGAAAAAGCGCACGTATTGGGAAGTTCGTGATTACACGTAGATTACCGTACCCCTAAGAGGATACGTTGGACAAGTGCGTTTCAGAAATTATGTGCATTGCGTAATGTACGGGTCAGAAGTCTCCATCAACGTATAAGAAGTAAGTGGTAACCTTGCAAAAACATGGTGCAACATAGAGACCTTTATTTTTTGAACATTATCTTTGCTGTTGTATGAAGTAACTGTGATAAACGATGTGATAATACATGGGGACAGAAAAAAGCAAAGCAATTTTAAAAACTATGGCACCAACGATATATGTGGCTTATCCAAATGGCATTCTATGTTTCTTGAAAATGATATTCAATACTTAAAAATTGTTAAGAAATAGCACTTTACAATTAAAATACCTAAACATTGAATGCAATCAAAGTTGTCGACCTTATTGTTCGAAGAAGAACCTTCAATGCAACCAAGCCAATCATCCTAATTGTAAGAAATGTAATTTATGCTGCACAACTTATTGTTAGGATAAACCAACCCAGTGTTCACCACACAGCATTTTGAAACTATATTATTTTCCCGCCGGTCCGGAAATGTCTACACCATCTATGTTCTTTTTAATACCTCTTTGTCTAAATGTGGAAATGAAGTACACACCCCCCCCCACACACACCACTACACACAAGTAGCTGTGAACTCGAAGTCACGCGTCTTGTGGTCGTGAAGAGTCAGTCAGACAGCTCTAAAGAGTAGCAGTGAAGGTGGAACACCCCCTCCCGGATGTACGAGCAATAAGACGCTGTCAATTACGAGCCAGTCATCATGACGCGATGAACTGACAGAGAGAGAGAGAGGGAGAATATGTTTCGGGTTGTTGTGCCATGTGCAATAGAGCAATATCCTAACCTAACAAGCACAAACATCTTATATTACTTAGTTTGCTCTAATGTAGCTGGAAGTTTTATACAACAGCAAAAATGTAACCCGTTTGCAGGGCATCGAGCATATAACTTGCTTATTGTTAGTGTATTACAAACAGAAAGCATAATCATATTTGAAAAACTTATTGTTAGAGTAAACAGATTTTCGCTGCAGGGGGCAGATATCGGAGAAACTAATATTAGTGCGATTACAAGACGATCATCTGGGGTTACACAAACCAACGGAACACGCTAAATTGAAAATTCTTGCCGTGCAACTCTGTTGGTCCGAGAAGGAATAACGTGCATTACGTTAGGAAGTGCGTTAGGAAACATTACAAAGTAACTTATTATTATAATAGTAGGCAATGTCAACTAACGTCCTTCCCGGCGTCCGCCATACTTGTGATGGTGATTGATGATTTCTGGTTAACCAACAATATATTCTTTAACCTTTACAAATACTAACAACACAACTCAGTCCATATGGAATCAGTCGACCCGAAATATGTGGCCCTTAGCCATAGGAAATACGCCTCGTCTCACGAATTCCAAGAACATCCCATAAGCCGTCGAATGTGCGAAACCCATTGCGACCAACAATAGCTTCTGCTCGGTTTTTTTCCAGTTGCTGATTCCTGCTGTCATTGTGGAGGAGGAGTGCATTTAGGCTTGAATGGAACTACTAATCGCTTGAAGAGAATCACTCAAGGGTATTACATTAGGTGATAAAATGTAAAAAGTTCATCCTATTGATAGTGTGCTACTAACCCATGCGTACAAGAGTAGAGGCAGCTCCACATCTCGTTATATTTGTCCCATGTCCCACTATCCCCGAATATGTATTTATGTGAATTTTCAAGACCTCGTGCTGTTTCACGTCTGTTTCACACTGTTGCGTAGGGGAGAAGACATTCCCATAGAATTAAGAAATCGTGGGATCTCGGAAAGGACATGAAACAAATGGTAGGTGGATACCACAAAGCAGAGCAAAATAAAGAAACGACGACCATGCGAAATACACAAAACGAGGAACAAAACGGCTTGGAAACTCGGCAAACGCAACAACACAGAGCTATGTACAGAGACACTTGTGAAAAAGCTTCAAATGCTTTGTCTATATCATGAAGGACATCTTGCTATCCTACAGTGCTCCTTGGAAACCCTGAAGCAGTTCCAAGACATCACTAAACACATCTCCTAACAATAAGTTCAAGAGTTCTCATCTTTGTACCCACAGTATCCGAGCGTCAAAGAGTAAAGATTTCCTTTACTCCTTCGCACGCTAATTATGACGCCGTGACGGGATTACGGTAATAGTAGACGCAATGGAAGAAGGGGCTCTTCATGTGATAAAAAGAGGATTATCCACACCCCTCATCTCTGGCCATATTTACCCTTTCGAAGGAAGGTGATTGAAAAACTCGTGATGGGAAGACATGTGCAGGAACCATATTGCAAGTTTGGGGCTTCATGGGAATGTTAATGGTTAATGAAAGCGGAACAATGGTAATCATGAATTGAATATGTAATCATGAACAGTTGTTTAGTATGCTGAATAACAAGTCGTCTGCCGCGGTACCAATTGCTCTTGTTGAGGTGAAGGTAAAAGCCAATTTGTTCTCTGCCTATTATCTTTTGTTCGAACAATTAACTTTAGCTTCAACTTGGAGAAAGTGCTACGGGGGTGAAGTCTCTTCACATCACGATCTCAAGGCAGCAGCCCTTCGGACAATCAATTTTCAAAGGAAAATTACCGTTACCAAGGTATCCACCGATCTGAGCTTCAACGTTGCAAAAATGACGATAGTCGTCGGAACTGAACCCTAGACCCCACCCCGAAGCAACTTGCAACCACCTACGGCGGAGAAAAACTTTTGACATTTACCTTTTCCAACACAATTTTATACCTTCACTGGAACGTTGCGAAGGAATATTTTCAAAAAAAGAAAGTTCATTCCATAGTCCAATGGCATTTTAGCATTCAACAAGAGTCCATAGTATTCAACACCCAGACATTTTAACTACCGTAATTCCGAAAATCGCATGTTTTTCCATGCAAGACCAATAAAAGCTTAAGCGCATTCCCAGTATCATTTTATTTTCTGCAAAAGTGTGGAGAAATTTGTGTATGTGTAGGTGCAATGGTAAAAGTGACGCAAGTCTTGAGAAAAGCCAGTGGAGTTAACGATTGTTTTCGCTACCATAGGTGCAATTCAAAAGAAAAAAGAACTACCCTTTGTTGGTAACACATGTAATTGAAATGCTCGGATAGGATTCATATAAAAGTTTTTGTATTTACCAGCAAAGCTAATTTTTATCATGATTACATAGATTGCGCGAAACACAGCATTTGTTGGTTGCTTTAACAGAATTGGCATGCTTCCTGTACAAACGCGTAACATTAAGCAGTGCAAGAATTCTGTCAAGACAGATGAAGGTATGAAGATAATACAAGACTACACCGCACGTCTATCGAAAGGTAGATCAAATGACCATCCCCTCTTCGCCAGTCCCC
Source organism: Koerneria luziae (assembly GCA_014805365.1). NCBI lineage: Eukaryota > Metazoa > Nematoda > Chromadorea > Rhabditida > Neodiplogasteridae > Koerneria > Koerneria luziae. Next base: position 10,200 of record JACMIJ010001462.1, read on the forward strand.
TTCCCCTTATATACCTCCCCCCTACGAACCATGAGGAACGGAACAGAGGGCGGGGCCTTTTTCTCCCTCTCCGGACGTTGTATCCTTATTCAATCTCTATTGATATCGGACGATATAGCATAATACACACAGCAACCAGATGATATTTCATAAACGTTTTGTAATGTATCAAACGAGAGGGAATGATGAGCTAATGCAAGTACTGAACAGCTTTTCTAACAACAAGAACTCTAGCAACCAAATTTCTATTGGCATGTTGCTTTGTAAACCACTATATCCAGGGGTGCAGAAACACAATTATCGCAACCACTTTAGCTGTTAATCAGAATTTCTCAGAACCTTACTATAATATCAACTTTTTGTGATCTTTACTACGAGCAACACCAGACATGCAAAGTTGAACTTGTGCTGCCAATTACCTCATCATATTATGTTGTGCGTACAATGCACAAAATAAGTTACATAACCTGGTTTTCGGGTAACACGCGTTAACGTCGACAGGAAAAACGCGCACGTGACGCGCGTGACGCGCGCATTATGCAGGTATAGATATGGTAGTTGACAGCGTTGTGAGAAACTGCAGCTCCTTATGAGTAGAACGTGCACCTAATGAGGCATAGGAAGTCTCAAGTTTAGCAAAGCAGTACTTCATACGTCGAACAAGTAAGTAGAAGTAACAGTGATCCGTGAAATCCACAAAGTCATTTTCCAACTTGACTCATCATTCTGGAACATCTGGCGGCGTTGTGACGTTGATGTTTTGCGAAGAAGGAAGAACAGTTTAAGGTAAAAGGCAGCAGAACTTGGAGCAAAAGGTACTTGAAACAGGAAGTTGATTTACTAATACAACGCTTTACATCCGGAAATTACTAATTGTAAGTAACAACAGCTTCCTTGTTCTCAACTCCAAATGGTCTTGTTCGATAGACCAACTGCATAGATTCCCCCATAAAGCTACTTTTAAACATTAAAAAGAAGAATACTTTCAGAACCGCAAAATGTTACACTTCATTGACAATCTGCTATTAAAACAGCTTTTATGTTTGCAGATTAAAAAAAAACGTCAAAATGCATCTTGCACACATTGTCTTTTTTTGACAATAACGTATTCTGACTTCCTTAAACATGCGAGCAATTCCAAAGTGAGTACAGTATGAATCGGGGGACAGTAGCTGCTAACAATAAGATGCGTTACATTGGCGTGCTAATTGTTATCATAGCAGTTCAAATATTATATTACATTCGTTGAAACTAAATGCAAATGTTAAAGAGCGTGATTATCAAAAATTCAAACAATAAACACCTAGACCATTCAGAACCAAAAAAGCTCATCAAGAAATAATTTCCCGGAATCTTACAATTAGACAGTAAACATATCCGGCCCTACGCACGAGAAGTACAATTGGAACAAGAAAAGATAGGAAATAAGAGAAAGCATTTCCTGAGACAATTTCATCAAGGATTTCCTTATATGATATTCGTGGGAATAACAAGGTATTTTGAGAGTTTTCAGAACATAAATAGAGAAATTCTCTAAAGGCATTAGAAACCAGACTCAGCCGGGAACATATCACTTAATAGTAGTCGTAGTAAGCTAAATTCATCCAAATAGTAATAACAATCACATGGTAATATGGTATTTTCATTAGCTTAGTGGAACCTAGACACTTTGTGATGAAAGACTAGACACTAATAAACCAAAAAGACTTTGATGACAACTACATAATGAGACAACTTACATAATTGAAACTTATTGGTAGCACTGTAACCCACAAAGGAAGAAAACCTGCCGGACATGCACATTATGCGTTTGAAGTGAGTACATTGTATGATGCAATTATTTTTTCTCCTCAGTAATGATCAATTAGCTCGCAGGAATAGCTACAGGTGCATATATCAGAAGGGTTCGACTAATTAAGGAGCATATTAAAAAAACGAACTCTACTATGGTTCTATTAGAATGTCTAATTAAGATTTTCCACATGCAGACAACGGTGTTAACAGAAACAATCATGAAGGAAGAATAAATAATAAATAAATATAATAAGTATGGAACAACAAGTTCTAGAAACAACCCAAAAGCACCCGTTATTAATACAAAAGCACGAATGTCGGGTATATTAATTAATGCATATTGCGCTTCCTACAAAGCAATATGTG
>JACMIJ010001463.1:0-12358 GCA_014805365.1 Koerneria luziae
TTAAACCTGTACTGAATTGTGGAAAATTTTAATGCGCCAACACACAAAATATATAATGACAGTCGGATATTTGTACAGAACGGAATCAGATATTCCAATAGTACAAGTTCAAATATTCAGCTGACAGAAACGCACCTTTGGAATGAAACGCTGTAATCGAGCAGCTACCCGATAGACGGAGGAGCCTCGTCGCTGCCGATTGTGACTATTATGGAGATGACCCAATTGCTCGTATTGCATTAGTCATCGGAGAAAATTATTATAACTTGGTCCTATGTGAAAGAAAACGGGACACACTGATAGAACAGAACGAAAATGTTCCTCTTTCCTCTATAAACATATTGGACCGGCTTAGAACCTCTTTTTAAACCTCGTATCTTTTGCTTTAAAGGTGGAGTGGGGCATTTCTTGCTTTGGTTCAATTTACATGAAGCTTCAGTCTCGAGACCGGCCAAATTCCTTTGTCTCGGAGCAACGGGTAATTTTTGTGTGCATTAACTTCGTGATAAGATTTGATAATCATGCCCTAGTTTCGGTTCTATAAGCCCGTTACAAGGCGAATAAGTGAGGATATGGAGAATGGGGCAGAATGGATTAATAAGAGTAAAAGATGCTACCGCTTCACTTGTCACGTTCTGTTTGGTACGGAGTGGTGCAGTGGTGCAGTTGTGCGGAAGCTTTCAATGTAGTAGTCATTACATGCCTTGTTCGTGCTATACAAACTTGCATTGTTTTCCGCTTTTGTTATGCCAAGGTAAAGTAACATGTTTCCCGAATCAAGGTCTGATAGCCTATGCAACCCCGGTAGCCAGGACGTTAGAATTTTTGTGTGCCAAAAGTTTGCCCTTTCTACAGCTTCAATTTCTCTACTCTTCCTTCATGTCACGCTAAGGCTGTAGAACTTGCACCGGTCTAAAATGTACGCATACATATATGCATATCAGGGAAGCCTTTGCAATTTTATGAAACTGTAGTCAGGCAACAGTCACGAGTTCGATACCCCTTGCCGTCACCCGTACAAATTTTCTGTCTTTCAAGCCTCACAAAACACTCAATTAACATTTATGACACCAAACAAGCTACAGAAGTGTCAACCACACCTTGACCAAGCTATGGTTAACGGGGACATAGTACTTTAAAAAGTGAGCTTACACCTTCTTTAAGAAATGAAGGTACTGGTATGCACAGGGTAACCATGACTTCAAAATTTCTCAGTGTCCACGCAACACTGTCGGTAGTGTAGCCGAGTCAACTTGCGGCGGTCCACTGGGTACCCAGACTTGTCCTATCAAGAGCACCGACCCTGTGAATGCGGGAACGGTGTAAGGAAGATGAAGAAGTCAGGCAACAACTGTACCTTTGCAAACAAGTTTTGATCTCTACGTTGATAGTTGGTCTCTGTGTCTCTGCATAACATTGATCACATTTTGGATGTGTCACAATCTGCTGTTAACAATGTTAGTATGACAAGGAGCAGACTCGGCGAAAAATTACATTTTTTGAATGCTAATTAAATTAGCTTTGGTCTCACTTGGTCTTGTCAGCGCGACTTGCATTCCTAGAAAAGATAATTGCATGCAAGCTTCCATTGTTTGAGCAGCATCGCAAAGTCGTCTGACCTATGTCACTCGCATTCTTTGAGTCAGAAGAGATTTACAATTAGACACTAAAAAGTGCGATTTAGGTGGTGGAAGCCATGTCGGTTGAGCAACCAAATAAAACAATACGTATTTATGGTGTACAATGCTCGTTTTTTTTTTTGCTCTATAGTTAAAGCATATTGTGGTGTTGTCTTGCGACTCCATTTGTGACATGGCATTCAGATGCGCAAATGCGCTCTACCCGGGCTCGTGCTTGCGCTTCTTCTGATCGAGCACGGTGAGGGATGTGCTCCTACAGTAACTTCCGGTGTTAGCGCAACTACGAGACGTAAGTCTTGAGCTCATTGATTAGAAGAGCGCCAATATTTCAAAGCGCTTCGTCATTACCAGTACTAATGGCTTATCTGAGCGCGTTGCGGTCACAAACGTTGAGGACGTAGACCAAGGTCGAACCTCAACATTCAACATTAATCACTGTGACGGAGAACTAGTAATTGCCGTAGACGAGCCTAGAGATCTGCAGTCTCGCAACAAACACTGATTAACTTCTAGGCACAGCTCAACGTCTATAGACGACACCAATGTTCACAGCATTTTAAAGCCGTTCACCGAACATCAACTTTGACTTTTTGCATAACTTTTCTCATTGTTAAAATCAATTCCGTGGCGCTAATAAGGTGGTACATCAGAGCGTGCTTGAAAGTTGTGTTAAGGAACAATGTCTAATAGCATTCCAATAGCACGTCTTCAGCCACCGTGCCATGCCAGCGTTGCGACCGCAACGCGATTACGGTAACGATGAACCAGGTCGGCGCAAAACCATTCGAGCACATAGATCTCGACAATTCCGGAGATTGCGCGACGTTCACCTTTGTGTGCACCGGAAATGAAGCGGCGATTACGGTAGGTCACCAGCACCACTCTCAGCTGCGGTAGCAAACCCCCAAATTCCGTAAGTTCGAAACGTCCAGGGTTTCTGTTGTGCAATGGAAATTTCAGCTTAGTGATAGTGTCACGAAGAGTAATCGGTCCGTGTGAATGACTGGGCACCTTCGGACTTAAACAGCCCCACAACGTCCTGGCCTTCTCAGGACTACCCACACGGCGAAATGCCTTGAATACGGGAGAGTTTGCTTTTGCTATAAGGCTATTCGGGCATATTATAAAATTGTGCTCATTGTTTCCTTAAATTTGTTCAGTTCAACGACGGTGACAGCGGTCAGATCACGGATGCAGACCAGGGCACGCCGGGTACGGTAACCATCGCGCTGACGTGCAACGACGATGGAATGACGTTCAGCTTCATGGGCGTCATGATCAGTCGCATGGAGTGCAGCGCATTCACGATGTAGATTCTGCTCACTCAAAGCAGCTCTGATAGTTTGTACTTACGATCAGAGAAAAATAAGCCTCAATTGTGCTGGAGTGAAAGCACTCATTTTCTTCAATGATGGCATGAATATTTTAACACTATATAGTAGACACTCAAAAATTGAGGTTTATTTTTCTCTGATTAGCTGACAATTTCCTATGAGCAGCAGTAGTTTGGATAACATAGGTCTTATTGCTAGGAGGTTCTAGGACCATGATCCTTATGTTGTAAAGTAATAAACTAATATAATTAAAACATAATCCGTATAAGATAACTATTCGCAATGGAAGAAAGCTGATGGCTTGTAAGCTTTGAAAAATGAAAACATGCTCATGCTGACCGCATCGAAAATTTAATATAAACTGTTCTGATAACGAAATTCAAACACATGTCTTCGGCCATAGTTAACAGAAATATTTGAGTAATAACACTGTGTACCTTTAACAACTAATAACTGTGTAATCGCAGCAATTTTGTGTCTGCTAACTTATCGGACAAATTCGTGAGCCCTGTGCAAGGCTAAACGCACGAACGGGTGGGGGATACTGCTTATTGTTAGGGCACAAAATTTACCTTACGGTACAAACACCGTGCTAATCGCGTCAACAGTAATGCAACTTATTTGATAAAAAAATAAATTTTATTGTTAGTGTACTGAGTAGCAGCAGCAAAGTGCATCTTTACCTTGTAAGAATAAATAAATAACAAAAAAACCTTACGAAGCAGTCATTGCATCTTGCCGGGAGTTGATCGCTCTCATGCACTGTCGTGAAAAACACTGTCTCCTGCTATTTATCTTCGGAAAAGAAAAACAAGTTTTCTATCCTCAACTGCCATTATTGCTTTTTCTGAGACAAACAAAAAACACACAAGTTCAAGTATGTATTTCGCTCACAAAAAACGACAGTCATTTCTTACAATTAGGAATATGACTGACCATTCACTATGACGATATTTATGTGCGTCATAAGCATTTTGTAACCTTGGCCGAAGAATGCCATCGTCCGCCGAAGAACCATTCTGATTACGGAATAAATAAAATGAAATGAAAGCATGTCATGAGTCCTTCTTGACAGGACCAGGTGGCATAACACAGTGTCCTTTACCTTTGAGAGAAACTGACCACAAGGACTGCCAACAGTGGGAGTAAACTACATACAGAATATATAATATGTTCGTCATGTGAGCATTTGTATTCCGTGCACAATTTGCGTGTTACAGTATTACTATAATACTATTATGTGGAGGCTGTTAAACTTCCGTTGGTCTCAAACCTACGTATTCCTGTTCTCCTCACAAGAGAGGTCTTTGTGTTTGGAGTCTTTGTCCGTTCTGTATAAATAAAGAACTACGGTAGACTGGCGGAAGCAACATTCTGTGCAATAATTTCTGTGATTTGTGGTTCAACGAGCATGAGATTACTATTGACATACTAAATATCCGACGTTTGTTGTATGGCTATATCTTATTTTTATGTTCCTTACCAATTACACACGTTTGTTATAGTACTCAATCTTTTAGGAATCCTAAGCCATTTCCCATCTTTTAAAGGGGGCCGGAAACCGTCATTTCATTCGTAAGAAATGTGTTCAAAACGAATGTTTTATTGACTCGCCACTTTTGTGTTCAGGGAATACACATAAGCAAATTCCTTGGTGAACTGACGGTTTCCGGCCCCCTTTCAAATGTCATGAACTATTTGCATTCGCTTTCAAAATTTACAGTTTGCGACACTCGGATACTTGTGCAGAACGGAGTAAAATAAATATTACAACAGTACTCATTGTTACTTACCACATAAAATGTTTAGTTTTTTTCTCTCTAATTGTTGTTGTCAATGTAAACGTGTTGTAATAAACTAAATGATATTATTAAAACATAATCCTAATTGTAAGATATCTATTCGCAAGGGAATAAAACTGATCACTTGTAAGTTTTGAAAAGCAAAAAAGTAAGTTTACGATAGAGGGGATAAAACGTATGAACATACGGGTGAGGATACGCTTAAAGTGCAAATTTTACTTTGTAGTATGAAAACTGTGCTAATGCTGCCAACAATTAAAAAAACTTACTTGGTAACGAAAAAAATCTTATTGTTAGTGTGCTGAGGAGCAGTATAATAGAAATGTATACTGTGTGAAAATAACAAAATAACAAATATCGACAGCCTAACTGAAATAACCAAATTACAAAAAAAAACATACCAAGTTGTTGTTGCTGTTTCTTGCCGGGAGTTGACCGTTCGCATGCGATCTCGCGGTACACACAATATCAAGAATCCACCTATCTTTTTTGGGGGAGAAAGAAACAAGTTTTATATCCCTGACGGTTGCTTTTTTTGCGGTAGCAGCAACAACAAAACATACCAACAAATACAAGTTTAACTATGATACATATTTGGTCTTAAAAACGGAACCTACTCGTTAGTCACTTTTAAAGAATATGGCTGATTATTAGGCTCACGAAAATGCAAAATACATCGTTCCGATAACAACAAAGGAATACATGTTCTCGCTAATAGTCAACAACTGTTTTTGAATACGCAAATGAACGTTTCATTGCAAACGATTGACTAAGCACAGCAATTTTGCATACCTGACGTATCGGACAATTTCGTGAGTGCTACCCTCTGACGAATGTTTACGTGCGTTACAAATATGTAGCTTTGCATAAGTAGCTGTTCACAAAACCAGGCGACACAACAAGGTTTCTTTAGAGAAACCGGTTTTTGAGGTCACAACCACAAGGACGGCTAATAGCGGGTGCGAACAAAATACATGACTGTACTGGGATCTTGTTATCCTATTGCACAAGCGATGCACTCGTTCTCCACCGTTCGAATGAACTGACCGATGTTATCTCGTTTGCAATTAATTGAAGTATGGATGTGTGAGTATTCATTAAAGAAGGAGTAAACTCACTTTTTAAAGTACTATGTCCCCGTTAACCATAGCTTGTCCTGGGTGTGTTTGACACTTCCGTAGCTTATTTAGTGTTATAAATGCCGTTTGAGTGTTTTATAGCGCTTGGAACACCCTAAAAATGGGCTAAGATAACACATAACTATGCCCTATTTATTCATGTTTCACAGCAAACATAAGACTCGGGCATAGTAAGAAAAAAGTGCGTTCACTCCTTCTTTAATACTGGTTAAGAAGAACAATTTGGATGAATACCATTGCCTGTTCAAGAACCCACAATATGTTTTGACTGACGTAGAGCAGAAAATCGAGCATTGCACACCATAAGTACTTTTCGTTTTATTTGGGTGCTCACACCGGCATAGCTTCCGCCACCTAGATCACACATTTCTGTGCCTAAATCTTGTCTGATTGCGAGTGACATAGATCAGACGGCTTTACGATGCCGCTCAAACAATGGAGGCATTGTGGAAAACAATCGAAATGAGATGCGTTGCAAGACCGAGGTTGACCGTTCTGAGTGAAATGTATACTTATTGTTAGTAACACAAGAATTGTCGTTTTCCGTTTCTATCGTCTGACTGGCGGATATATTCTTGATTTGTGACTAGCGTACAGGATTTCGAAAAAAAAAATGTATTGGAAATACTGCAGGAGGTCCAAAATTTCATAGAACCATGTCACAGGATATCGAAATAACTGTGATTGGTCACAGTGTGGTCATTATACGTCTTGGAGCGTGATACCCCAAGTCACCATCCGCATCACCACCAGGCATCATTAATGTGACATGAAAATTCATTTTGCAGTGACAACTCGACTCTTCAGGATGTTTACCAGTAATCAAAGGTGTTTTGAACACGAGTGATAATGTGCCAGGAACACATTGGGAATTATTGGTAAGTACAGGTGAAAAGAAACCGAATCCCACCTTAACTTCATGGTTGGGTCACTACCATTTTTCCCGACTCTGGAAAGACGGGCACAATTATCACACTAGTCTAGGCAGAATAAAGTAACTGTATTGTTGTACTATTTCCGGTAAAGAATGGAATTGTCTTCATCAAGTGTTCATTCATTCATTCGTAGACTACCGACTTTCATTTCATTTATTGTTTCCAAGGTTGAAGGTTTCAGGTCTCCAACACTTAAATGATAGGAGACGTTGCTTACTAGGTTCCCGAGGTGATGCCCTGAAATTGGTGCAGAGCACTGTGTTCTTTAGAATTATTTAAAATAGCTTACGCCATGAATAGCATGCAAACACAAAGAAATGCATAAAGTGACCAAAGAATTATGCAAATTGTAAACCAGTGATCTAGAAATAGCTCGAAACGCTGTGGAACATCGTCGCTACCGATTGTACTATTGGCTTACCTGACTCCGTTCTGTACATATCCGACTGTCGATTTGTAATGATATCTTATTGTTAGGTTTCTTTCCAATTACCCATATTTGCCAAAGTATTCAAATTTTTCACAAACCAATGCCATTTTACAAGCTTGTGAACCTGTACTGAATTGTGCAAAACTTGAATACGCTCACAAAGTTGAACATATAATGACAGTCGGGCATTTGTACAGAACGGAATCAGATATTCCAATAGTAACTATCATGAAGATAACTCCATTGCTCGTATTTCATTCGTCATCCGAAAAGATTTTTATAACTTGGTCTTATGTGAAAGAAAACAGGACACCCCTGACAGAATAGAACGAAAATGGCCCTCTTTTCCTTTAGGAACATGTTGGAACGGCCTATATCCTCTTCTTAACCTCGTATCTTCAAAGGAGGAGTAAGGCATTTCTTGTTTTGGTTCAATGTACATATATGAAGCTCCAGTCTTGAGAACAGCCATATTCCTTTCTCTCGGAGCAACGAGTAATTCTTGTGTGCATTATTATAACTTCATGTTCCGAGATTTTCTGTAAAAGTGAATAAAATGGGCGTGTGATATTTATTTGATAATCATGCCCGTTTTTCGGTTCTATAAGCCCGTTGCCAGGCGAATAAGTGAGGATATGTAGAATGGTTTAATAAAAGTAATAAGATGCTACCGGTTCACTTGTCACGTTCTGTACGGTACGGAGTAGTGCAAAGGTGCAGTGGTGCAGTTGTGCGGCAGGGACGTTAGCATTGTTGTGTGCCAAAGTTTGTCCTTTTTTTTGTATTTCTACAGCTTCACTTTCTCTACTCTTCCTTCACACCACGTTGATACTGTAGAACTTGCACCGGTCTCAAATGTGCGCATACCTACTATTAGCTCACCTGACTCCGTTCTGTACAAATATCCGACTGTCGATTTATATTGGTATCTTATTGCTAGGTTTCTTGCCAAGCACCCATATTTGCCAAAATATTCAATTTTTTTTCAAAACCTAGGTCATTTTACAAGCTTGTGAACCTGTACTGAATTGTGAAAAAGTTGAATACGCTTGCAAAATTGAATATAGAACAACAGTCGGATAATTGTACAGAACGGAGTCAGATATTCCAATAGTATATGCATATCAGGGAAGCTTTTGCACTTTTATAAAATGAGGTACTGCAGTAAGGCAACAGTCACGAGTTCGATCCCCCTTGCCGTCACCCGTGCCCAGGGGGTTTAGAATTGAGGGTGGTGGTGAGCACAGGGTAACCCCGACTTCAATCTTCCGCAGTGTCCACGCAACACTGTCGGTAGTGTAGCCGAGTCAATTCAGGGGCAGTCCACTGGGTACCCAGGCTAGGGCTTGTCCTATCAAGACGGGAAGCACCGACCCTGCGAATGCGGGAATGGTGTAAGGAAGATGAAGCAGTCAGGCAACAACTGTACCTTGGCAAAGAAGTTTCGATCTCTCACGTTGATCGTTGGTCTATGTGCATCACTGATCTCTGATCCTCAGAGAAAAATAAGGCTCAACTAAAAAATAAATAAAAAATCTGCCTGAGGGTTTATAACCCCTCATTTTTTTCAGTGTTAAGTACTTCGCAATCCTGTTCAAAAATGAGGGTTTATAACACTGCAACAGTAAACAGTGAATAAAACCCTCAAATTTGAGGGTTCTTTTTCTGTGAGTGCATACCATTGATCACATTTTGCATTTGCTGTCTTTGCGGTTCCATTTATGACACGGCGTTCAGATGCGCAAATGTGCTGTATCCACGCTCGTGTTTGCACTTCTTCTGACCGAGCACGGCGAGGGATGTGTTCCAACAAGTGGCACCACAACTCCCCGAGTACAAACGACTACGACAAGTAAGCAGTGTTTCGTGATTACTATTGGCTTACCTGACTCCGTTCTGTACAAATATCCGACTGTCGAATTATTGTGGTATCTTATTGTTAGGTTTCTTGCCAAGTACCCATATTTGCCAAAGTATTCATATTTTTCAAAACATATATTTACAAGCTTGTGAACCTTGTGAAAAACTTGAACACGCTTGCAAAATTGAATATATAACAACAGTCGGATAATTGTGCAGAACGGAGTCAGATATTCCAATAGTACCGATACTATGGGCTTGTCTGACTCCGCCCTGTACAAATATCCGACTGATTCTATATGTACATGCAATTTTGTAAGTGTATTCAAGTTTACAGTTCACCGTTCTTTTTAAGAAGGCCGGAAATCGGCATTTCATTCGTAAAAAAATGTGTTCATAACGAGTGTTTTATTCACCCGCCACTTTTGTGTTCAGGGAATACACATAAGCATAAACAACTCTGATTGTAAGCAAAGTCTCCCGTTTCAAGGCATTTTACCTGCGGGGAGTCTTGCTTAGAAGATGATGATTATAAGATAACATATTACTCTAAATGCAATTTCAAGGCGTAACCAAAGTTTACATTTGCATTTACATAATCGACGTCTTCAAACTAATAACGCGATGCGGGTAAAGTGGGCGATCCTCGGGTTCCCTCGGTTCTCCTTGGTTGTTCTAAATCCTTTCGGCCATTTGCTATTCGGTAATACACGATCAATGCACACCAACGCCTTCTACCATCAGATGCCGATCTTATTGGCTTTATCCCGTTTTTCTTGGCTACGCTCGAATACTAACGGCTCTCCTTTGTGGTTGTGGAATGAAGGCAGATCCAGATCGAACGAGTAGGAAATTGCCTTGGCCAGAAAGGGAAGACCCTCGGCGTATTGAGGAAGACGATGGCCGAGAGAGCAGTTGGATTAGCGAAGTCTAATTGGAAGTTGTATCTCAAAAGTCAATACTACTTACAATCAAACTTGCATATTACTGTTATTTTTTGCGGTCGCCAACTGATGATAGCAATAAATACAAGTTACTCTTTTCAGGTGCCGTGCCATGTCAAAATTGTCCAAGGACTGCCGTCATGATAGTGACGACTGGGGTTCGTTTTTTTTGTGCTCACAGAAATGAAATGTATTAGGCATAGTCAGAGAAATAGGATATAAGCCTCAAATAAGCTTGAATAGAGCTTGAGTGTTTAAAACACTCATGTTTTCAGTGTTATGTATTTCAATAGTCATTGTACATAGCCATTGTATTTGAGCTTGAGTCACCAAAACCCCAAATGCATGTCGATTATTTTCGTATTCACAAAACTCTGGGCTTAAGGTTAAACCCCTGTATGCATGTATGTACATAGTAGTATTCTAACTGTCATATAACACGTATCTTGTTGTTACAAATAGTAAAACAAGGATGGTATGTTGCTCCTGTGTACAATCTGCAATTTTATTATAAACAGCACGGAATCAGCTATTCCATTAGTGTGTTGCGGTTGCGTCGCGGTTTTACGGTAAATCTACTTGCAGGTGGGAGCCGTCGACTTTGCGAGCAACACCTTCGACTCGTCCGGCATGTGTCTAACCCAGACCTTAGTCTGCACCGGAAACGCGGCCAGCGTCCAGGTTCGTACCTTCCGTACCTACACGAACTAGACTAGACTCTAGTCAAGATTTCACCTCAGCCGGTAAAGTAAAGTAAGTAAGTAACTCGGATATCGTGAGCTTGAAATCTCAGGATCCCGTGAGTTCAATGGAAACTTCCACTAGTAAGCAGAAACCTGGGAGGTTTATAGCTCACAGAATCCGGGGGTTCGCTACAGCGGCAGCTGTCGTCAAGCCGCCGCCCCTTTATTATGTTGACCTCCTGGAGTGCTTCCAGTACAAGATTTTCGTCATCCTGTACGTCAGAGTCAAAAGTGAGGAATATAGTGAAGAGGTTAGCCGGTCACACGCTAGAGACCGAAACCGACTAATCTCACTTACTAACAATAAGTAGCTAATACAATCTAACATACTTTTTACTTACCTTTACACTTATACTAATAATATACGCTTTAATATGTGTTTTAATTTAATATGTGTGTTACCAGGTGAACAACGGTGACGACGGCACGATCTCGGATACCGACCAGGGCACGCCGAATATGGTTTCGCTCACTGTGACTTGTAGCGACGACGGAACCTTCACTTTTATGGGAGTGACCATAACGACATTGGAGTGCGACAACTTCCCTTAGAAGATCTTGAAGATGGCAACTCAGACCGACTATTACTGGCTTACCTGACGACTCCGTTCTGTACAAGTATCCGACGACTGTCATTATAGATCCAGATTTTGTAAGCGTATTCAAGTTTTTACACAATTCAGTACCGGTTCACAAGTTTGTGAAATGGCATTGGTTTTTGAAACATTTGAATACTTTGGCAAATATGGGTAATGGGAAAGAAACCTAACAATAAGATACCATTATAAATCGACAGTCGGATATTTGTAGTCAGGTATTCCAATAATGAGTCATGTTCATGTTCCTCAAGTCTGGGCGGAAGTTGAGATTTGCTTCCACAAATTTGGAAGCGGAAGCTGAAGCTTGCGGAAGTAAGAATATTTGCGGAAGCGTAAGGCAGCTGCCGCTTCGGCGAAAAAGTACACATTTCCGCGGAATTCCGCGGAGGTGCGCAACTTCCGCCCAGCACTGATGTTCATCTATAGATACTATGTATTGATATATCGGACTCCGTTCTGTGCAAATATTCGACTGTCACTGCATCATCGAATTGTATTGTTATGGTTCTATAAAAGTGCATTTACTCAACAAATATCTCGGTCTGATCATCCCGTGAACTTGTGCAATGTTGACATTAATCTTGGATGTGCCGTAGTGACTGTATTGTTGTACTGTTTCCGGTAAAGAGTGGAATCGCGTTCATCAAGTCTCGTTCGTAGACTAACTACCGCGAAACATCATGAAAGTCTTATTGTTGGGATTGTGTGATACATGCAGTTGCATGTCTGTTTCAGCTCTGGAACATAGTGTAGTAGACAATGCTTATCACATCAGCGCGATTCATAGCGATCACTGCGGATCCGCCTCACGCGTGGCAGCATGGCCTAGTGCCTAGCGTGGCTTCCTTATACGCAAGTGATCCTAGTTCAAAGCCCGGAACGGGCCGCCAGGTTTGGGGTTCCTGGCTACAACGCCGTCGGTTGAAACATAA
>JACMIJ010001464.1:0-12357 GCA_014805365.1 Koerneria luziae
AGTTGGCCTAACTTGGACATAAACATTGCATATCATAGCATACATTTGCTAAACGATATTGTTAGCCTGCGTGACATGAACATCATCTCAACTACCGTAACATGTTTTCACGTCCGAGTAGTTGGGTGCTTACAGTTGTTATCTCGCGCCATAATATTTCGTACAGAGCCGTAAATCCGTGTTTTCGACAATATGCCGCTGGTGCAAAAAATATTATTGCCTCCGGCTCCTGCGGGCTTGCTCGTAAGTACCGAAAATGACACACGTCAAGTGCTGCACCGTCCCGATAGGTACTGGCGAGTTTCTGATAATCCATTCTCTGGTTTCGTGTATATTCTTTCCAGTGGATAGATCCATGATGGTGTCAGCCCACCCCACATCCATAAAGCTGTTTTGGTGCCGTACCGGAACCAGAATACGGTGGAAAACTTCCGGAATCGGGTTGTTGTCGGGCAGCTCACTTACAACCCGAGTTGTAAAAATATGGGCATTATGTACGGTGCCTGCCGTAAAGGGAATGTCGTTACTGGCGGCGCTGTTACTTTTCCTTGTTTATGCGGGATTTGTTTGGTTTTCGTGTACAAATGCAGTGCAGAAGGCGTTTTTAACTGCCGTCCCATACAGAAAACAACTACTGATTTTCTCACAACAAAACACTGTTACTGTGACTGTAGTTTCAAGTATCGCTGACGACTACACATGTCTGCTACTTTTATCGTAGTGTTGCGTAAGCGCATGTTCATGCATTCAGGGTTAGGCTTCAGAGGCACTGATGATATGAGAATGCTTCTAACCACCTTCCCTCTCCTTTTTCCTCCTCTCTTCCTTTCTCTTTCTCATTCCCGCTTATGCTTCATCCTCTGCTCGGTTCACTTCACATCTTGTCGTGTGCCCCCGGCGACAGACGTGATTAGCAGCCGAGCGTGTCTCGAAGAGAGAGAGAGACGAGGTGGTGGAGGAGGTGGAGGACGAAGAGGCCCAACACGAACGAACTTTTACCCATCCTGTTTTTGTTCATCTTGTGGTTATTAGGGTTACCCTATTCATCAAGCTGTAAGAATAGAACCAAAAAAAGGAGTAGGATTAACACACCAGACAGGGGCATCCAACATAGAGGAGCAGGAGAACGAAAACATTGGAGAGGATTTCTTCAGGGAGGAAGAAGAGTAAGATGGGGACTCCGATGAAGGTATCAATCAGAACGTAGCAGGAGAACGAAGATGCGTGTTACATGGAGGTTGACTTATCATGTATTTTGCGGCAAAAAAATGGTTCTCGTACTTCCTTCTGATCTTTGGAGCAACAACGCCAACGCGAAAACAATGCAATGAAGTCATTGCATTCAAATCGCAGTTATGTGGCTTGTCTATGTATCCTAACGATCACCGCAATTGTATTGCGTACGGAGGATTAGGTAATCTTTTATGTTATCCCATCGAGCAGTTATGCAAAGTCTACCACGGTCTTCCATGGGTATTCATGGTACCACTTTTGTCCAGAACGAAAAATCCCCTGAACTTCCAAAAACCTAAGGTGACGGGGAAAACCCCGCTCTACAGACCGAAACCGGGTGAAGAAGTTGCATGACAGCCATACCCTATTTTGTTGATTTCCAGTCACAAAAGCCATCGAATTCCCACGCAAAACGTGTTTTTCCTCGTATGAGGGGTGGCATCATGCGACGCTTTCCTTCCTGTCAGATGTCACGGTTTGCAACAACAAAAGCCAATGAGGAAGAGAGGCGGAGGAGGCAACAATGGCACACGGATATGGTTTGAGCAAACCATTAAAAAACCTCTAAAAAATTAACCGGAATACTGTTATGATCACTGAAAAACACAGTTCTATGTTGGTTATATGAAACATAGAGAACTCAGTTGCTTAGAGTATGCGCTTATAAATTGCCAGCAGCATGATCGGACATTGCATATAAAAGTTTCTTGGCTTAGTGTAAGAATAATGATATGTTGGGCATGCTCATAGGTATGTCATGGCAAATGAAATAGATCCGTCCGTTTCTACAACTAGCTAATACAGACTCAAATTTCTGAGCAGCTCATGAAGTGCACAGTCTTCTAGAACAGTAAGAAGTATTATATTATAGAACAAGTACAGAAAGCTTAATAATGAAGATTCTGGTAATAGAGAAAGAACACAATGCGTGACAATGCGCACCTTGCCTCTTCTGCTTCCATTCCCTTTCGCCCTCTTGTGCTCATCCCCCCTCCCTTATACCAACAGATCACCCGCTGAAATAACCCGCATTCCTTCAAATCAAGCACAAAAAAAAGACGGGGCACAACCTGGATGAGGCTGTGCTGTTGTATCATATCAACAGAAATATCATCTGCCTCTCCTCTCTCTTCGAGATATTGAAGTATCGGTGGAGGTATTTCAGATCATCTATTTGCTTATACAACTCGGTAGGATGACTAACGATAAATCAAAAACGAATACAAAATCGTGAAATATCATTGAATAAGCTATAAGGATAAGTAATATGCAGCTTCAAACAAAGCTTTCATGTTATAACTCAGAGAAGAATAAGCCTCAAATAAGCCTAAATTGTGTTCAGTATTATTGTAAGATATGTGTGTTAAACACCCAAGCACTAAGGATTCATAAAAATTCAAAACATGGGGCTTCGTTTTTTCTATAGTTTTCAGGGCCCATTCAGCTCATAACCAATATGAAACTGATGTCGCACATTCAAGGGCATTCAACGCGGATTGGAAGTGTGGCAACCAAACAAACAGCAGGTGATTATAGATTGCTCTCATTGTAGGAGTATGCTGCTGTAGAAAGGATACCGGCACATTCGGTTCACACGATTGCTGGGACTAACGTACAGAATGTCGAACATGTTGTACTAGAAACGCCTCAGAATGTTCGATTTTTTGTAGAAACAATTCACACATGTGGAAATGACTGTCACTAGACACAATTTAGGTATTATTAGGGGAAGAAGAAATATGCTGGTTGTGATAAACGTTAGGTAGTTACGCAGTTACAACTATATGATGCTGCAGGAGACCTAACTACCTGAGCCAAATATGAACCACAGTAAGATAAAAAATACAAACTTCTTCGATTTGAAAAAGTGTCAACAAGCTATGAAGACAGCACCGGCTACAGTAACGACGGAAGTAATCTCGTTGACCAATAGACAATGTCCGTGCGTCAGAGCAATCAACATTACAAGTTACCCATGGCAGCGAATGAATCACTCGAATGACAAATGGTCATAATCAAAACACCGAAAGAACCAATGTGTCTGCAGATTGCGTCACGTTGTACATGTGAAACCGTACAGAATGTTGATTCACAAAACATGTTGCTGTTGGTAAGCTACTGCGTCTTCTTGTTTAGAACACTTTGTTTGAATAGCTATACAGATGATTATTAGTTAGCTGTCGATGCAAAGCTCAAATCTTGACTTCGGAAAAAGGAAAATAAGAACGGAATAGGAACATATCTACTATCATTGTCCATGCAGATTCTTCTCTTTGGACATAAAAAGCACGTGCAACTTACAAAACAGTCAGAAGGACCTATCTTTCCTTTTGTTAGAATTGCTGCCAAGGAGGGGCAAAATGGGTATTCACATTTGCGAACAAGGGGTATACGTTAATGTTGGCATACGTTCAAATGGAAGGTGATAATATGCTCTTAGTAATCCTAGGGAGGGGAGATGAAGATGGCGACGGCTACGTTATTGTGCTTATGTTGGTTAACTTAGCGTTTTTGAGAACTTTGTTTAGGAACTATGGTTCTATGATACAGTTTACATCTTCATCAATCTATGGCTTGTTACCATCCATATCTATTGAGAACCCTTAATCAGAAACACATAATAGCTTACTTGCAAACATTCTTCGCCGTTCGAGGAAACTTTGGACAGTTGAGGATGGCAGGGTGGCAGGCCAGTCGGATGCGATTGTTTACCCGGGCCGCTCTCGGGTCTGGGTGGGTGATTGGAGGGTGATCGAAGGGTGTTCACCCGGGTGTTCCGGGTATGGTCAACAGGCGTCCGTTACACCCGAAAGGTGTACGAGAAGACCAATGTGTCGCTCTGGGGCGGGCAATTATTGTATGAACGTTCATCGACAACGATGGCTTGCCTCCTCACCCCAAAGAGAGAGAGAGAGTGAGAGAGTGAGAGAGTGAGAGAGAGAGAGCGACCGAGCGAGCAAAAAGGTAACAATCCCTGGCTACGGAAGAATAGTGAATAGAATCCAAAGGGTGAATTGCAATAAAGTGAATTGCAATAATCAACTAGAAAACAAATAACTGAAACACAGCTGGCAGTTCACCCAAAATTGTCTCTTGAGCTTTTGTTGTCAACCCTATTTGATACCGCTCTAGAAACCGCGATTCAACCCGCCAGACCGTGTCCTCACTAAGTAACTCTAAATGAACTAAGCCTAAGCCAACGGAAAGGATGCATGGGTCTGAACACTGCAAAAGTTCCGAACAATGTTTCGGTCGAAACATGGAGATTTATGCGCAACAATACAAAGCTCGAACATCAGACAGCGGGCAAAATATGCAATAAAATACCACTAAGCGAGGGAAGCCATATATGAGGGGATAATCGAACTTGAAATGCGAGCAACGGCCAAAACAACCCGATGATTAATCATTTTACCTTGTGGCAGCTATTTGCTTTGTAAGGAAATCTTGGACATAAGACAGTTGCATTCTTGCCGTAAAAGTGCCAAGAATATCACTTGTCGTCGCTTAAAGGTGGCCAGAAACCGTTGTTTTGTGTTAGCAGAAATGAGTGTTTAAGAGACCCGAAACTTCTGTGAAGCGGGAAACTATGTAAGGAAGGGATAGTTTTTGCCTCCGAGTATTCCCGGTTTCCGGCCCCCTTTAAAACATTAGCTTCCCACAATGAGCGAACGTAGTAAGAAATGAAGCTTAGATAATATAGTAAGACGTTGCTAGTTCAACTTACATAGACTGTTCTTAGAATGAAAGCTCTAATAATAATTTAAAACTCAAAGACAGCAAGAAACAAATTTATTATTCGGATGGCTGTGCAGAACAAGTGTCAGATGAGACAGGAAATATGGTCGATGTATACAGGGGAATGAATTGTAATCCGCATATTGTGGCGACCGTGAGAACAATCGAGAGAGAGGCGGGTGGTGGAACAGTCAGAATATGAATGTGTCGAGAAAATGCAAGAGCAGATGAAACACCGATGGCGGCTGACGGAAGGATACGATTGGTGAAACTGCGATCTGATCAAATACCCGACTGTGGTTCCGATCCGAACATATTACTAGCTTGTGAGACAAAGTTCAAGACAACGTTTCTCCAGTACCAAGGCCAGACTTAACCATAAATTGTGCTTAGCGTGCAGGATGCCGAAACGTTTGCACTGGCAACTCTCCAGGAGGCCCAAGCTTCTGTAGAAGAAACCTTTCGCAGGAGAGAGAGAGAGGCATCGAAAATTACTGTGACTGGTTACAGTGTGGATAGGATGTGTTCTAATCTTAAGGGAGCCACCCAAAACGTATTGAATCAACAGTAACGCGTACAACAGAACACACATACGGTCGCACCTGAACATCTACCTGACTTGTGATCAACATCCAGGATGTCGAAAAATTTTGTACTACAGATACTCTAGGAGGTCCAAATTTCCACATAGTCACTTCATAGGATGTTAAGATGACTGTGGTTGATCACAGTATGGATATGATTATATATGGTAACAACGGAACACACATACGGTCGCACCTGAACATGCAATGATCCTCACGTTGACCGGATTATCGCGTGTGCGAGTATTGTGCATTGCCACGAAAGAAAAAAAAAGTTCACTCTAATCGAATAGCAGAGAATCTTCCACACAAATGTGGAACACTGGATCTCGGAGGTGGAGATGACCAATTTATCAATCGCAAAAAGTGGACACACGCGAAGAAAACGCTTCATCTCTGATGTTGCAAAGTAGCATAAAACTATGGCGATTTTGAAAAGCATTGAAACATACTGATAGTAACGTATATGTACATATAGTGCCCATATGTCGTTCTAACGAACAAAAGGAGGACCAATATTTGCCCATAACATGAGCATTAATTGACTTAGGGATTCTTGATGACTAGAAACAGGTAGGTAGCAACAAAAAGTGAGAATGCATGAAAGGAAGGTCTTCGCTCAGAAAAAAGAAGCCTCAAATTTTCACTGTCAATGGCACTCAGTGTTCCAACAGAAACGATTAGCACTGAAGAAAGTGAGTGTTTAAAACACTCAAACACTATTCAGGCTTACTCGAGGCGTATTTTTCTCTGCGCGGGCATCATCGGACACCACGTCCGAGTGTCGAAAACAACGAGCAGCAGCTCGTCATTCCATGCCAAGAATGGCATGAAGGGCACCACCAACTATTCCCTGGAGGAATGGCAACCGGAATTATGCGGCCTCATTTTTTTTTCTACTGCCAGTATCACAATGTATCTACTAGACGGATATGTTGCTCCGGCTTATGTAAATGATCGTATGTTGATGATAAGGTAAAGTAATAGTATGCTGATAGCACAAAACAGCATATGGTGCTTGTTTTTCGTAATCCTATTGAAACAAATGAGTGTCACATACTAAAAGAAGAACGGTCTTGATGTCCCATGCAGTTGAAGGTACAACAAGCTCAGAAAAAATAGTGCATTGGCTTACATTTCGTGATGCGTTAGGCAAAAACAAGCGATTAATTTGACACTGCGCTATAAATGGCGTCAAGCTGCGAATGTGAATGCATGCTCCAAAGCATATGCCAGATCCATGCTGCAATTTTCCTTCACTGTGCCTTTGGCAGAGTAGATTTCGCATTCCAGTGCTCTTGTCGACTTGGACAACGCCTTATTACTACATCCTTATTAACTATTCTACCTGGCAGTAGGAAGTTCGTATTTTGCTATCAATAACAATAGTGCAGTTACATACATGTTTTTTTTACTGATTCCTAGGTAAGCTACCAGAGCCTGCCTGATTCAGGATAAATCTTGTTAACAATAAGCTCTCAGCAATCGTGCTTATTGTCATTTGTCACGCAGCTGCTCTCTATGGAACTGCAACGTTTCCGCTCTCCACACTTCACTTGTCAGCCATCACCCATTCAATATTGAAAAAAATTTCAACAAGCTGGAGTCTTAGGACTCACATTTTTGCAGAATAAAGGGATGCTTCACATTCTTGGTATGTGGTATAACAAAAAATGGCGAATATACGAATCCTTTATTTCGTTATGACAGAAGTAATAAAAGTAAGTTCATTGTAACTTGACCACATGTATATCCTTATGGATGTAGCATGCCTACAGCAATTTGCGGAAGCTATCAAGTACATAAGGGAACGGTGACCTTTAATTTCCTGTTTCCTTTTTGGCAATCCCAGTATTCATGGTTTTTGGGTCCTTTGGGTGTCTGATATGTATATGTCTGCGTGATCGCTCACTGAGTTTCTGCTGGTGTATGCCAGGGCTGTTCTGGAGCAACGGCAGGAAGTAACACGATGAGAGGAGTGATAAATGAGCGAAGACAGAATGGAGAGAGAGAGAGAACGACCCGGTGAAGATATTACACGAAGTCTAGCAGCAGTGTTCGCTAGATTTCACTGCTTTTTACAATGAAGCATAAAAACGGAAAAGAAAAAAATCATTGATTTGCACAAGCTGCTTGATCCTCAGAAGCGAGAAATTTTACATCGGTGCATGCAATCTCGATATAACTAACTCTGTTTCTGTTACTCCGGTAGAAAATGATCGGCATTGTAATTGTGTCCGGATAACAGCAACCAAAACCGGCGCATGTATGTCGAAAACATCGGCCAAGCTCAGCCGGCTTACCTTGCAGTGATCGCTGTCCAACCGACGATGAGCGCTTCGGGGCAATAAGGTTAGCGAGATGCGCACTTCTCGAGCGACGAAGGCGCCGATCTGGTGCGGTCGGATGGACCGCCGAGGTCGAAGAGACCATCACCGGTGATGGACACGACGGAGATGCTGAAGAACGCGGTTGTAATTCAAAAAAAGGTTACCTCTTCCTACTACTACTGCTACGACGACCACGAAATCAAACTGGAAACTACCTTTGCATGCTGATCATTGCTATGCATTTCGTGTCACTACCCACAACTTTTTTGTTGATATTTTCAAGCAACTCTGATGTCCAAGCAACATTCAATGTCTTTAGAAGTTAATTTTATTGGCTCATGTGCTTTTGAACAGTTACGCGTGTTGTGATTCTTACGGTAAGCAATTTGAGTATACGGTGATCCGATAGTGCGACGGATCTTGAATGCAAGTGCAACTAGCACGACTACAAACTACAAGGAATGAAGTGTCTTACGTGAAACAAAAAAAGTGCATGAAACATTGTTGTTTTTGTACGGACATTTCCATGTCATGCAGGCTGCAGCAAATGCAAATACCATTACGGTTGGCGCTTTTGTCTGGAGACAAAGCTGAAACATATGAAGTACTCGCAGAAAACTGTCTTTCAATGTTTTGAAAGTTGTTTTCGCTGCTTGGTGCCGCGCAGTGTTAGAAAACACTCAAATTTCTATGAACTGAATGTAGTATGTGGTTCGCATATTGAAAAAAGACAGACAGTAAGGGCTTCAAACACTTAAGCACCTTTCGGGCTTGTCTTAGGGCTAGACATTTTTCTCTGAGTAAGTAAGTAAAATGAACAAAGCAACCGGCGCTTCGACCCCAGCTGTCCAGCGCTTAGAAATGCATTGACAACTCCTCCACCGCCGCGACTCAAACTCTTTCCCAGGCCTAATCTTACTTTGTCAGCTAGCTTAGCAAAGAAACGAGTAGAGGAATGATTAATATTGTTTTTTGAAGCTGCATACGAAAGAAACAAACAAGTGCTTGAGGCAGAGAGCGGCGGCACGACAAAAAGGAAGATAGAGGCCATGAATATGCTATCACGTCGACACATAAACGACGACTGCAGACACAAAAAAGCTGTCAGAAGAACCGTCGGCGGTGTATTTGAGCACGTGTGACATTGAGAAAGGTGCCCGAATGAGATTTGTTTTCCGCAACGTGAATTGGCAAGCATCTGGTCGGGTTCGCGCAGTTTGTCTTTCAAAAGGCAGAGCGCTGTTCCTGCTGGAACTCTTGGATTAGGCTAAGAAAACTACAAGATAAGCTTTTCCGATAGTAACAAACAAAATTACATGTTCTCGTTCATAGTACACTACACCTTTCTTGAATAAGATCAACTTTTTTACGAATGATGGAGAACTTACACCAAGTTTGACTATCTCACTTGTGATGGTCTTATACAGGAAAAGTAGTAATGTACAAGCATTGTTCATGGAACACCTAAGCAAAGACATTCGTCAAACTTTTAGGAGGCAGCCGCACATTACATACGAGAGCAACACCAGCATCAGCACCGCCAAAAAAATCTCTCTCAAAGTTGCAGGCGACACTTGCCTTCTTATGCTTGGATGACATGAGCGAACACCCTTTTTCCATGCGTTTTTGGCCGTATTGATCAAAAATGTCAAGATTTCATGAAGTGCAAAGTTCGTCACTCTTCCAGACTGCAACAGCTGCACTCCAAATGCTGCAGCATTTGTTGCTGAACGCAAAACGATGGTGTTCTAAGAGATAACTAACTATTCATTTTGAGTGTTTATTTCACTGCTTACTTTTGCAGCGTTACAAACCCGCATATTTTGAACTAGACCGAGCTTGCTGTTGGTGTATTAAAAAAAAAGTTCCAATGGGGGTTCTGAACAGTCAATAACTTTTCAGGCTTTCTTTAGCGTTATTTTTCCTGCGAACGAAGGCTTCAATGGTAATGACGTAATTTAGCGTTGCGCATTTCAGACCATGCTTGCCCAGAAAACCAATGGATCACATTCGCTACAACACATGTCTCAGCTGTAATGAACGGCGTCCCGTCAGAACTTTTGAAGTGCCCGGAACGCTTTACTGCACACGCACACATTACCTTGAACTTCTGAAGTGGACGCCTTACAGGAACTGTAGCGTGTAGTTTGTAGAATAAAGTATGTAGTTTGTCTTCTTGCGAACAAGAATAGTGGAAGAATGAAGGTGGAAACTTGCTAGTTTCCGAGAAGAGAGACCAGCGTCTCGTAGTAGGCGGTGAGTCCAGGGACCTGGTAGGTAACGAGGAGCCGACGGAAGCGATCGTCCGGTGGCGGTTCGGACTCGTTGATCTCGTCCAAAATCTCCTTCTGCGAGAGACCGCGCTTCAGTTGCGGCCGAGCGCTTCCGTTGCCGTAGGCGTTGCGCGCAAAGTTCTTCAAATCTGTCGGGCCACCGTTGAACTTTTCTCCGTTAGAGGAGGATAAATCGTTGTTGTTATCGACGATTCCTCCGTTCACCTGCTTTCGCTGTTGGATCAGCTTGTTGAGAATGTCGGGGAGTTGTTTTTTCGCTTCGCCGGAATCGGGAAACAGCGATTTGTAGAGGAAGAAGGCGACGATCAGGAATCCGGTAATCAGCGGATGTTGGAAGGCGAACAGCAGCGCACCGAGCAGCGAGACGATCAGAAGCGCGAGTGCCGGATCCATTGCAGGGAGGCCGTTTTGGCGGATGGTCGGACTACACTGTAGTTTCCCGCTATGATGCTCTTGCTATAAGCACCACTTGATGGTTTCGACGATGAGCAGCTGTGTGGAAACGTGATGCTGGGCGGTTCTAGAACACTTGGTGTAGGATGGTTCTAGACAGCGCGGTGCTGGTGGTTCTAGAACTCGTCGTGCTTGGTGATTTTAGAATAGGTGCTGCAGAGTGGTTCCAAAATACCAGAAACTCGTAGTTGTTGGCGATTAGTGCCGATTGTGGCCAAAAATAGTTGGTAACGACGGCACGGTTCTTCCAATGGTGGTAGTTCCTCTGCTGAGAGAGTCCTTCCCACACGCAGCCCGCCCGGCGTCTGCTCAATGCATGATAATGGCAAACAGCACCGCTCAACAACCCGTCACGCATACACAATCATGGCCTGATTTGAACGTCCTCCTCCAAGGAGCAAGTAGCATGGAAAACATGGCCAGACGAGACAAGGAACAATAGACATTTGGAAGAAGCAATGGTCATCAAAGAGCAGCTGATTTGAAAGTTGTCACGAGTAAGAAGTTAATACACACAAAATCACTGGTGTTCTTTACGATGCAAGGCAGACTACGATTGCAAAACGAAAACGTCGTGTGAATTCAGTTCCAAAGTACCGAAAGGACATACAATAACAGTGATACTAATATATACCTTTACAGGAGTACATGCGTAGTTAGACAATTTGACTAAGCATTGAGGAAAACCGAAGAGGAAGTAAATGTGCACTTCTAGGCAGTCATCTCAGTTAGAATGCCGAGAGGAAACCTCTAAGCAGGCGTCACACAGCGGATGGTGTAGATTTCCTCTGGCAAAATGACCTCTTCTTCTTCTCTCTCTCGCTGTTTCCACCTGCTAGAGAAGAACTTTTCTGGTTTTCTAGAACTTTTTTCTGGAACTTTTTCTCGATATATAGAAACATGCAAAAGATAGCAGTGGGAAAGGAGAAGCAGCAGCAGGAAATCTCCGGATGGGAGAAGAATGGAGCGAAGAAAAGTTTGTGTGATTTGTGCACAGACGATCACCTCCGGCGCAGCAGCACAGCCAAGTCGCCCGGTTGTAAGGTGGGAAAGCAAAACACTGATCCGGCCGCGGACGGACTCGTAGTGACCATGACTGCTTTCCTTACAATCGGCAGCTTTCCCTGTTTCGTTAAAGTTCTTTTCTTTGTAAAGCGAAAGTAGGTAAAGTACTCCTAAATTGAGGTCTCACAGAATGCGGAGTGGTGGAAGAAAGTGTCGGAACGCATTCTGTGTATAGGAATTTTTGCAAGATTACTTCTAAGTTGCACACCATTATTGTTTAGTTACCTTTTTTTGCTTTCGTAGCCAATGCAAGAGCTCATAGCGCCTAGTATGCTAACAATAAGTAAGTTTCTGCTGAAACACCTGAATTCGTTCGGTTGAAATATCTCACTGTCGCTATGCATTTCACTTTGCTATGCAAATGTTTTACAGATCTGTTCCATTGTCAAGCTCATGATAGAACAATTGCCCGCAAAGGTATTGAATACACCAGCAGTTTTGATTATGCAAGCCAGGTTTTTTTGTGAAACATGACAACAGACTGATCTTGTGTTTACGGTAATTTGAAATTGTCACACATATGAATGCTTGACTGTACACGGTTATGAGGCGGAAGCTGTTGGTAGTACTGTGAATGCAACAACATATAAGAAAGAGCTGACAGCTTTCAGCATTCCATCAAACCCATGAAAACAGCTGGCAATTGAAGAAGACCGATGA
>JACMIJ010001465.1:0-12350 GCA_014805365.1 Koerneria luziae
TGAATTCTAACAATAAGAAAGCATTTATGGTGTACTATGCGCTTTTTCACTTCTGTGTCGTTAAAAGAACTATGTGTACCCTGTATCTACTGCACCATAGTTGATTCTTTTGTGGACAAAAATATGTATATACAAATGAAGTGATTCTATCAGCAGCGGTTGTAGAACGTGAAAAGAGCGCTGTCGTGTTTTTCCGATCACATGATCATTTTGTGCATTGCATGACCTTCTGGTATGCCGACTCCGCACGTAGTGAAAAAAGGAGGAGTGCCCTCAGACATGTCGTAAATCATGATATATGTCATGCCTGGTGGCGCAGCTGGTGACAGTTTACACTGGCCCTTAGGTACACCACGCCTTTACGCATGCATGGTGTCGATTTACGAAATGCATCGCGTTTTCGCTTTGCGCAGTTACGGTGCGCTTTGAAAGCGAAGGGCGAAAGGGAAACGATAGTATTATTGGCTCACCTGACTCCGTTCTGTTCATATATCCGATTGTCGCTGGGTATTTAATTTTGTTAGTGTATTCAAGTTTTTCACAGTTTAGCGCAGTTTACAGGTTTGTGAAATGGCAAGCGTTTGAATACTTTGGCAAGTTTGAGTAACTGGAAAGAAACCTAACAATAAGACTTTTTTTTTGCACAAAACGGTGTGTAGCGAAAGAAGAAACAGGTAAGCCAAAAGTATGATATCTCCGTTGTCTTACTATGTCTTAATACAGATTAATGTGCTTTTGAAAAACCAAATTTAACAAGTAAGACAAACCTAAACAATTACAAAAGCGTTTGCTGAATAGCATGAACTGTTGTCACTTACGATTAGAAAGATGCAGAAAAACTCACAACATAAGGTAGGGTGTATATTTTGTACCAAAAAAGTTATAATGACAATACGTTGGCAATCTTTGTTAGCAATTTTTGCTACCAATGGAGCTCTTACACCGAAAGTGCGCACCCACCCAATAATACAATTCCTGAAATGAGAGAATGGCCTGCGGGAGTTTTTGATGTGTCAGCGGAAGTGCAAGGCGTAGAAAAGGTGCTTGGCCTTACAATAAACGCACTTCCTTCTGGAGATCAATCAAGCATTGTTTCAGTTGACTCAACAGACTGACTCTCCCATTAGATTATCCTAACTACTTATACTTACATACTATCTTTGTGTTTCTCATCTTTTTTGACGAGTACACTATGGCCCTAGTGAAAGTGTAAGACAGGAAATGAACAGTGCTCAAGGCCAGAACTCATATTGCTTTACAGGTGCCGAGAGAGTTACTTCATTTGCATATCTAAGGAAATAGATATTTCAAGAACAAAGATGACATAGACATTTAGGTACCGGGGTAACAAACAACAGATTCAAAAATGATATAGACTTCCGAGCTCACGGTTGCAGAGGAGGAGTGAACTAATTGTAAGTAAATTTTAAAAAAGCAAAGTTCTCCCGAATCAAGGCCTCTTCGCCTGTTGTCCCGAAGAGGCCGGGACACTCCGCTTTCGAAGAGGCCTTGATTCGGGAGAAGTTTACTTTTTCGAACTGGGGAATTTAGTGAAAGAATTGTAAAGTACTTCAAAGATATTCAATCATTAAAGGAGGCCAGAAACCGTTGTTTTGTGTTAGCAGAAATGTGTGTATAAGCGACCCGCAACTTCTGTGAGGGGGGCAACTATATAAGGAAATCATGGTTTTTGCCTCCGAGCACCCACGGTTTCTGGCCACCTTTAAGGTAAGCGATCGTATTAATGCTCATAAGAAAGAGTAAAAGTGAGTGCCCGGAGGGAGGTCACAAAAAGCGCTATAAGCAGAAGAGAAACGTGGCATTGCACCCTTTCTTTGATGAGATAATAGACATTTACAAAAAAAACAGCAAAACATACCACTTCATGGCTGCCGACATTAATGTTATAGTAAACCGAAACCGACTAGCCTCACAATAAGTAGCTATAATATCTAACAAACTATCTATCTTTATGCACTTTACTAGTTATACTAATAACTCTACTTTGTTATTATAATACTATTCGGCTTACCTGACTCCGTTCTACACGAATATCCGACTGTCGGTTTATAATCGTATCTTATTGTTAGGTTTCTTTCCAATTACTTATACTTGCCAAAGCATTCATATACAAAATTAAATATTTAATGACAGTCGGATATTTGTACAGAACGGAGTCAGATATTCCAATGGTACATATAATAGTTACTAGATTTGCATAATTAGCAATGTTGTTTTCAAAAGGGAAAATACCATGCTTTCAAAACGCTGTAACACTAACAATGCAATAACGCTACAAAGAGATTTGCATGG
Source organism: Koerneria luziae (assembly GCA_014805365.1). Lineage (NCBI taxonomy): Eukaryota > Metazoa > Nematoda > Chromadorea > Rhabditida > Neodiplogasteridae > Koerneria > Koerneria luziae. The sequence continues at coordinate 2,314 of JACMIJ010001465.1, forward strand.
AAGTTAATCTGTAAGCCGAACAATAAGATTGCTGAAGCGACCAAGTGTACCTTGCTGCGTAACTGTCACCAAACACACGTCATGGATAATGACTCCGCAATTACGCAAACGCATAAAGAAGGAACTTCCTGCTACCTTCCTAGCAATGCATATGGCAGTGCTAGTGGATCCTATTATTGAGAAAACGATAAGAATCTTCTTCCTTGGGTTTTCTGGAGGAGACGTATATCATGTGCGGACCCTGCATCACGGGAATAACGCAAATAAGAAGATGATGAAGTGGATCCTTTTCTTGGTGTCGTCGCCCTCGTGGAGGTGCATGAACACCATTACGGTGTCCATGTGCACCTCCACGAGGACGATCGAAGATAGGACTGCTGAACGACGTAATACTTTAAAAAAACAGTTCTTGAACCGGAAGATGACCAAAATCGAAACAACGCAAGGAAGAAGAAAAAAAAGTAGTGGGTCCATCACTTTTTCATAGCTGATGTTTATTCTGTATTGATAATGTACAATGTCATAGAAGCCTTTGTACTCTTGGCATACTTGACTCCGCACTGTACAAATATCCGACTATAGCGGTAAAATGCTATCTTATTGTTATGTTTCTTAGTAAATACACAAATTTGTTAAATCATCCACTTTTTTTCGTACCACTATGCCGTTTCACAAGTCTTGAACCTGCCATGAACTGTGAACAATTTGAATACGCTTACAAAATGGACAGCAATCGGAAAAGAAGAAAACATAACAATAAGATATCATTCTACAACAGCAGTCGAATATTTGTACAGAACGGAGTTAAGTATCCTAATAGTAACTGGTTTTCTTGAAAACTTGAAATCTTCAAAGCTAACTACGATTGTCCCTCTGTCATGAGATTGACCTTTCATGTATGTGAGAACGCGTGTGCGATCCTTCGATTAGCGAGTGTTGATGCCAAGAAAAAAACAGGAAGAAGCATGCCAACGACACGCTGTGATTATCGCCTTTTCTCATCAATTGTGTCTCTTTTGTATTTTCGAAAAGGATTCGCGAAACAGTTATTTCGCTGTGGCAAACATTAAAGGAAACAAAGGAGCTAAATCTGTGAGGGGGGGGGAGACAACTATTATTGGCTTATCTAACTCCGTTCTGTACAAATATCCGACTGTCGCTATAAATTGAGTCTTGTAAGCACATTAAGGTTTTCACAGTTCAGTTCAAGTTCACAAACTTGTGTATGTTTGCGAAAAATTGGAATACTTTGGCAAATTTGGGTAATTGGAAAGAAGCTTAACAATAAGATTTGTACAGTGACAGTCGGATATAAGTACAGAACGGAGCCAGGTATGGTAATAGTATATGTATAAGGAAACGGTGGTTTTTGTCTGATTCACGGTTTCCTGTTCCCATTAAAGGAATGGTGAAACCGTTGTTCGCTGGTAAAGTGCATGTAAGAGACCCGCAATTTCTGTGTGGTTACATACAAACACAATGAAATGATGGTTTTTGCCCTTTACCTAGGATTCATGGTTTCCGTCCCCTTTAGAGGAAAAGACCATAACCTCACCGTAACCCTCTACCTTAATATGGGGGTAGGATTTAACAAACTTTATTAGCAGTTCAAAAATTACTGATAATCCAAGATGGCGTCCTGAGGCCACAATTTGCTATTTTTGCTAATACCTTCAACGTTTTTTTTGCTTTGTGCCCAGTATATGAACGGTGAAGTGTTACAGTCCATACGGGAGAATGCAAAGCGATCCAACCTCGCTACTCATCGATTCAGCAAGAACCAAAGTACATAGAAACGGTCAAAAAAGCGTTATTTTGTACTATTGACATACCTGACTCAGTTCTGTACAAATATCCGACTGCCATTGTATGATCAATTCTTATTGTTAGATTTCCTTCCAATTATCCAAATTTGCCAAGTATTCAAACCTTCGCAAATCTATGCCATTTCACAAGCTTGCAAACTGCGCTGAACTGTAAAAACTTGAATCAGCTTACAAAATTAAATGCATAGTACATAGTCGGATATTTGTACAGAACGAAGCCAGATAAGCCAATTATATGTGGTGCATTAAAGGTAAAGCTTCTCCCGTAATCGGGTTTCTAATGTGCCAGGAACACTTTGGGAAATTTAAGGCCGGTGGATCCCATCTCACCCGAACCCGGCCCGATACCTTAGTGGTTAGACCACTACCACCCGACCCCACCAATGTGGTGCATTGTACGCAATGTACCCGGGATACTCTTTCTCGCAGCTTGCGCATATAAGCAAAAGCACGCTTTCGGCTCCCACATGATATGCTGGAAAGCGAAAGTCCAATCTTTCCGGTCCATCTTAACGATGCTTGGTCGGAGATAATAGATATGCCCGAGAGCTGATGATGCTTAGGCAAAAAAGTGGCTAAGAAACAATAGCCATAAAGTGGCTAAGAAACCAAAAGTGGCTAAGAGGCAATGATAGCCGGTGTGTACGACTCGTTAGAGTCCAAGCAAAACCGCGCCCGGCCTCGGGATCTCGGGATCAACGCTTGAACTCCGAGATAAGCATCTTATGACTCAATTACAATCCAAACATTGATCCTGATTCCGCACGGTTTAGAAAATTACACAAAAAAACAAGTAAAGAAGTCTGTGGCACTGATTATTTAGAATTCTCGATATATTAAGGTATAGAAATCATGTCATACTGCACTTCACAATGAGCCAGTGTTTCCTCCTCCTCCCCGATCTCAAAAAATGCATCTTTTCTTTGTTTTCGTTAGGAAAACCACTGTATTCGCATGCAGATTAGGTATTATAGACAAGCGGAAGCAATATAACTGTCAGAGAAATCTTATTATACAATTAGGGGCTCTTAAACGTAACACTACTCCAGTCTATTATGTTTACAATGTTTCACACAATTAAGCATTTGTGAAAGATTGTAAGCACAACAAGGAAATACGTCTTTCACTTTCCGTAAAGGCAACCAAAAGTCACGAGTTGAAGTCCAGCAAAAAGACGTTTGTTGCGCATTGACTGCAATTAGGAAGACATGAGTATGACAGGGAGGCTGGCTGGCTTGTAAGGCAACTTTGTCTCCTTCAAGCAAACCCTTTTATATACATTACTGGCTTTAAGGAAGTGTTAAAGGCACTTTTTCACAACTGGGTTTTAGAGGTCCATTGCCCTACACCTAGCATGATTGACCGTGGGTTATTTTGTGTGGGTATTCTATGATGCTTACAATTAGAAGGGTCATAATATGGCATATGCAATCTGACAAAAGCCAAATTTCACTTCCTGAACACGGTTGTGAATAATGAATAATAATAATAATAATAGAACGGAATTGTGTATTTAAACAACATATTTAATAGTTGCTCGCTCCACCAACCAATCTCTTGTTTAGACTGTGGAACTTACACCCGCCAGTTTCAACTTAGCATATCTCGTTGTCATAAAGGGTGAAACCTTGGTTATCGTATGCAAATTAGGTACTGTAGACAGATAGAGGGATATATCAGCCGCCGTAGTAATAGCATATTTTGTGAAGTGAAAGGAGAAAAAACATGGGTACTACAGAGCAGTCGGCATTGGTTCAATTAATTGCAATTTGTCATTTTTGTGAACTAACAATGAGATATGCATGTCATGGAAATTTTACCTAAGAGAAGCTGTCCTATCGGGGTAAGTTGGAAGGAACACTGTATTCCTTTCACATGAGAAATTATGCTATTACTACGGCGGCAGATGTGCGATAACTTACTATTGGCTTACCTGACTCCGTTCTGTGCAAATATCCGACTGTCGATTTATAATGGTATCTTATTGTTAGGTTTCTTTCAAATTACCTATATTTGCCAAAGCATTTTTTTTCCACAAAGCCATGTCAGTTCATAAGCTGTGAACATGTACTGAATTGTGAAAAGCTTGAATGCGCTCACAAAGTTGAATATATAATCACAGTCGGATATTTGTACAGAACGGAGTCAGATATTCCAATAGTAAGGTGATCAAATTCAGAGATCTCGAATTGGCCAGCGGGGTCTCGGCAGTTGGCGCATATCATACGCAAAATGCCCGCAATAGCGATCCTTGACGCACTTCATGGACGAAAACGAAAAACTTGCTGAGTGAAGTGAAGGTCGGCCAAAACAACCGACACATCTTTGTAGGCGTTGGCGAAGCTGACAAACGGCACGTTGAGATTCGTGATAATACATATGTAGTAAGGTAGTAGTATAGTAAGGTTGTAAGGTAGTGACAGTTTCACGAAAAATTAATCGATCTGGTGAAAAGGTGGGCATTCCGGACTTAAATGCCCCAGCGGCCCGGCTGCTTCGGTTACCGCCCGCAGGCTTTGAAACGAGAGGACTTTACTTTACTTTTATAGTAAGGTAGTAAAAGCCGTTGGTGTGGCTCCATCGTGGACCACCGAATAGCGAGTGGTCGAGAGGATACTGCACAGCCTAGAAAGACCGAGGATACAAGTGAATCGTTCATTTTGCTCACAGCACGGCATTTGTATGAAGACGTCGATTCTGCAATAAGCTTATAATATTATAAGAGTAAAGTACAGTATCACATTCATTGGACACCTCCTTGTGAAATTCGGTTTGGGATTGACCAAACCGGCACAATTTTACACTATTATACGCCAGGTTGGGACAGTAAAACTTCCGCCAGGCGTTGTTAATGTTGTATGCCTTTTCTTTCTTATGATCAAAACCTTTATATCCGCATATAAAGCAGGAAGTATTCTTATATTAAAACTCTTATTGTTATGGTGTCTCTCAATACACAAATTTCCGAAGTTTTCATATAAGTTTGTAACACTATGTACGCTGCTTCAAATGTGAACCAGCTCTTTGGCTATAGATAGGTAACATGCTGTACTTCTTTGAAATCATAGAAAATTTATTCAACCCTTACTTACGCAATGATTCTGTGCACTATTTACATGACAATGTGTTTCTTCTCAACAGTTGCCCTTTCGGGCGTACAAAAATTGCACATGGCATCCGTGTTTCAGGAGCCACAGCGGGCAATTGGGAAAAGTTTTCAACCAGCAATAAACGCACCTCGGCTTGGCCTCATTGGTCACGTTATCGCCTCTGCGCAAAGCTGGTGAGCAGATCAACACGTTTTTGTCTCAGCTGTGCGTGTGGCATATCCCACCCGGCTTTAGCCGATACAGTGCAGAATAAGAACAATTACAATTAGGTCAGGAGCATGAAGTTGCGCTGGGTCAAGCTCCTTGTGTGCGTGCTATAATATTAGCATGCTGACTCCGTTCCGTGAGGGCGAATACCTGGCTGTCGTTCTAGATTCAAATTTGTAAACGTATTCAAATTTTGTGTGCAATTCAATCACATCTATCGATAGTGATCCATGTCTGACTGCTTATATTATAGTTTGTAGTACAGCACTTCATTTGCATACAAACATGAAGAAGAAATTTTAAAACTGAAGAATAACGTATGCGAATTTTGCACCGGCAATATACGAATAACCTGGAAACTCTGCAAGTGTTGCCACGCGTCCGACACAATCATATTCTGATGTACATACCTGCCTACACCGATCTTTTATCCTCATTTCTATCGTACACACGTTTTTATCGTATGAAATAAAATAACAAAAAGCCCGTGTAGAGAGAGAGAGAAACCGACTGTCGTTTTTCGGCTCAAAATCTACGATGGTTGAACCAGCAACACATGTTGTGTTTCACGTATTTTGTAATAGCGATGTGTTTGTTGTTCTCACCATTATGGAAGCGCTGAATGTTGTCAAGGACTCAATAACAACATGTTGCTTTCGGCGGTCTACAGTACTTAATTTGCATACATTGACAAAGGTTTCATTCTCTGTAACAATGATTTATGCAAATTTGATACATGCGGAAGTTCCACTGTCACAACGTGATGTGCCCTGGACATGGACGAGATGGCGAGATAGATTACCACCGAGGACCTTGGCCCAAGCGTTTCTGACAATAAGATGTTCTGTCGTTGAGCGAAAGAATTTTTCTGATTGCGGAAAAAGTGTTGCTATGCAAAATACATGCAGTTTGAATCAATAAGCACAGTTGATTTCTTCTGTATCTAAAAGGATCCCTGAAAAAGGGAAACGTCCTAGCCCTGTCAGGACTGTCCGCAGGTCGAATGCCTTGAATACGGGCAAACTTTGCTTTCAGCTTTGCCCGAAAAGAGTCAAATATTGTAATAGTAGCATATGGTGTGTGATCATGGTTCTCACAGAGACAATAAACGTGAATAGTGCTGTCGTGTCTAACAATAAGACACTTATTTACTTCAGTGTTAAAGAGGACCGGAAACCGTAAATCCTCAATGACAAAAGCCACCATTTCCTTATGTAGTCCCACCTCCCTCACAGTCGCGGGTTTCTAAAACAGTTCTACTACGGAATACCGATTTAGCGGCTCCTTCCAGCGTGTCATTATTTTATTGGGAAAACTTGCGGCACAACCACTCCGGCACAAACAAGTATTAAAAATACTTAAAATTTGAGGCCCATGTTACGGTAAGTTACAATTGTGAGTATTGCTGTTGGAATCAATATTTTCAGTATCGTTTAGGAATTGAACCAAATAATAAAACTTGTTGAATCCCAAAAACAGACGATATTCGAGTTTTCAACATCATTCTATATCTCCCTGTCCGATCATCGTAAAATCTTCCAAAACCCGTTAAAATTATAAGAAAAGGCACTCGCACACATCCAGCATATCCACTCATTGTCAGAAAAAAAGCAAACCTTAATCGTTTTGGAGTGCTTAGAATACCCATTTTCTTCAGTATTAAGTATTTCTAAATCCTATTGAGAAAATGCGTGTTATAAACACATCAGCGCTAAAGAATGTTTAAGACATACATATTTGACAATGAGATTTGAAAAAATATATTTGGGTATGTAGAATTTGAACGTGGAAAAAAGTGTATCCGAACTAATAACCGCCCAAACTTTTGAATTCATATGATTCTGGAAATCCTAACAATGTGCATGCTGTTGAAATATTTATCATAGAACACCTCTTAGTTTGCTCTCTTCAACATTAGAAAAAGTAAAGTAGAAAGTTTCATTTTTCAAAATTTGCACAGTAGATCAAAAAATCAATCAACGACAACCAAAAAAAAACAAGTTCGTTGGGTGTACCAATAAAGCGCCGGCTGGCAATTTTAGAGGTGAAAAAAGGCGAGGATGGTGAGACATGGTGTAATTTACAAGGTGATCGTGATAGTGGGAACTGGTGGTCTGTTTTTGCCGGAGCATTGAAACTGCGCCTCGGGGCGAACTGCATGTCGATCGATCATTAAAGAAGGAGTAAACTCATTACTTTTTTAAAAGTATTATACTTTGATCTTTGATCTTTGCTTTTTAGTCTTAGCTCTCTTCATGGGTTTTCGAAGTACTATGTCCCAGTTAACCATTACCTAGGTGTGATTGGCACTTTTGTAGGTTCTTACGTGATACAAAAACTAAATGTTTTTTTTGTGTTCTTGGAAGACCGAAAAATGGGAAATTATCAAAGAAATATCACATATGTAGTAGTAGAAAAATAAGGAGTGAAAATTAGCAATAGTATGCAAAAACAATTTTTTATGAATGAGAGTTAGACCCACATGTCATTTTTATTGCATAAGTGTTTTCAAACAACGTGTTTTCAAAGAAACGGATCAAAAATCTTACAATTAGTGTTTGTTATCATATTGGTACGCTATTCCAGTTGGATCTTACGAACGTGCATTTTTGTGTTGTTGTTCTTGGACAAAAGGCAACCTTTACGTTTCTTCTTCTACGTAATTCAATACAATACCATTCGAACATTAATCGTTGTTTTAGCCCAAGTTTTTGCACCATCTAACAATAAGACGACGCTACTTTTGTAAGTCTCACAATCAACTTTGCGTATCCCTTTGTCATAGAGAATATGAATTTGTTACTGTATACAAATGAAGTACTGAACACCGGCGAAAGCAACATGATATACTATTGGCATACATATCTGATTCCGTTTCATACAAAAATCCGACTGTAGCAACATCGTCAAATTTGTATGTGTTTTCAAATTTTCACAGCATATAGCAGGTTCACAAGATTGTAAAGTGGCACAGGATTGTTAAAGTGTTAGTCCTTTTGGCAAACTTGTGTGGTTGCTCAGAAACATAACAATAAGATATCACTTTAAAGCGACAGTCGGATATTTGTACAGAACGGACTCAGGTATGCCAATAATACCATGCCATATGGCCTATTCGTACTATTGGCTTACCTGACTCCGTTTTGTACAAATATCCGACTGTCACTGTATGATCACATCTTATTGTTAGGATTCTTTCCCACTATACAAATTTGTGAAAGTATCGATTTTTTGGGCAACAATGTACCGCCTCACAAGCTTTGAAACTGTAATGAACTGCGAACAGCTTGAATACGCTTACAAAACTGGATATAAAGCGACAGTCGGATATTTGTACAGAACGGAGTCAAGTATTCCAATAGTATGACATTCGCTTCTTTCTTTCGTTTCTTTGCCTAAGTGGAAAAGATTACAAAAAATGTTTTGTCGGGACCGCCCCGCAAACTATAACGCCTTAATTCGGGAGTACCTTACTTCTATTTTACGCATCTCATTTGCGGCCTATGTAACTTCCAGTCTAGAATGGTCAAGAAACCGTGAATTCTTACAATTAGAGCCCAAAACGCCGTCTTCTTATAAAGTCGCACTTTCTCTCTTCACAAATGTTGCAGAATCACATGTCTATCTCAAAGGAATAACGATTTCGAAGCCCCTATTAAAACTTTTAAAAACCCTGCATTGCCTTCCATTTCGCTTAATAGAAGCATCTTTATACAAACATCCGTACGCGATAAATACAAGTATGTCGGTTACATTGCAAGGAAACAGCCGTGACGATCGACAGGAGAGCAACTTCTCATCGCTTGCCCCATCCCCATCCACCATATCCCGGATATCCCCAGCCGCCCCATCGGCGCCCCCAGCCGCCACCGTAGCCGCCCCAGCCCCACGGGCGGTCTGAAAAGAACGAAATCATATAAACTATTGGAATATCTGGCTCCGCTTCACACAAATATCCAGTGTCACCATATTGTATATGCACTTCCAGGGTGTACAATCAAAATGTCTGCCCTATTCTTTCTTTGCAGCTCATAGCAGCTTCAGAAACTCAGGAAACGGATACAGCTGGGCAAGCTTTGAATAGGTTAGCAAAATCGAGTAGATAACAACTACTCGAGTAGATAACAACTGTATATTTGTATGACGCAGCTTTTACGTTTCTTGTGCCATGTAAATAGATACAATTTGAACATGATTCGTTAGTTTACAGCCTGTCTATACTATTATATTAACAATGCAATGTGTATACTCTGCTTGTTCGCCAACTTCAGCATGAAGAAACAAAATTCGTAGAAATAACCCTGGTTGAACAACAATGGAGGAATGTTTCAGACACTTGAGAGTTACTTCTTACTGTGAGAAACAAAAACAAATCAAAGCAAGAAGATGCACAGCATGCTAACAGTGAAGCATTTAGATATGATTGCAAAAACTTTCAGAATATGCAAATTTAAAACCATCGGAAGTCACGCTGCCATACGCGTGACGTGCAAATATCTTATTGTTAGAAATGTTAAAGGGCATGTAAGATGGGCATCATTCACTAACATACAGTAAGTAACCCTATTAACATGCTTTACCTAAGAATTATATTACCTTTAGTAATAATTTCATTGGGGTACGGAAATATTCTTGTTAACTATGGCTGAAGACATGTATTTGAATTTTGTTATCGGAACAGTTTATTTTGCACTTTCGTGAGTCTAGTAAAAGGCATCACTTACATCCCCATCCCCACTGGGCGTCCACAACCGCAACTGCCAACAGAAGCACGGCGAGTAGTAGCAAGAAAGTGGTCGAATGCATGGTGAATGAATTGACTGCTGGTGATCTGCCCGGGTGACCCCCGGGTGCTTATATAGGGGTTCACCCGGGATGGGTGGGCCTAAATGGA